>CANTUT010000716.1:0-67500 GCA_947687605.1 Reutealis trisperma | reverse complement strand
GGTTTCATGGTGAAGGCTTATGGGCTTGGGCTTCATGGTGAGGGCTTAAAGGCTTAAAGGCTTTGGTTAAGTGTGCTTTGGAGGCTTCATCTTAGGTATGGTGTTAAAGGTTTTGGTTGCAGGCTTCATGGATAAAGGTTTGTCTTTTGACTTGGATGCATCAAATTTCCTTGCCCATCATACGATTGGTAGGCTTTCACTCAATTGGACTTTATGGGTGATGTAATTTGCTAAGGAGGCATGGTCTTTTCAAGGATGATGAGGTTTTTCCAATGAGTCATGGGATAACTTGAGTGGTTTGAGCCCTTCTTTTGTGGGACATGACTTGATTTTGGTTGTGCTAAAGAAAGCTAGCTTTAAGGGTGATGAGTCTTGAAAGACTTATGATCTTTGGTTCTACATATGAGCTTGGCCCTTAGAAGATGATGAGACTTTGCCCAGGACAAGATGGTATAAAGCTTGATTTTGAAAAGATGGAGTGTTACATTTTAAAGTTGGGGAATGGTTCAAAGGTGGGTTGGAAATTTTGAAAAGGATCGGGGAGGTTGTATGATTTTGCTATCTATATCATGATTCATTGAGAAGAACAAGCCAAGCTAACCTTGTTGTTTTGAGATTGAAGAGACATTTGAAGTGACACTTTATTGACTTGAATGTAGATGATAGACTACATGAAAGGAAGTACCCTAAGGAGTGGCTGAAGGACTGATGAGAAAAGATAACTTGGGGTTCTTACTTCCCATGAGAGATAGGAACATGACAGACTAGCAATGTGAGAGATTGTGCCTAAGCTCTTTGAGTTAAGCGACAAGACAGATTAACAAAAGATAATGACAACCTAGAAAGACATGCCCTCATTATAAGATAAGGGCATAGAAGACAATATCACTTTAGAGGATGAACAAGCTAGTGAGAAAGGATGATTTTAAAGACATGAGACGAGACGGATTGAGTAAAGATGATTTGACAATCTTTGAATGATACAAAGGAAGATGACTAGGATGAGCTTTCTCTCTTTTTTTTTTTTTTGCTCTAACTTTTGCTTAAGTCGCCCTTTTCGGGTTTTGAACTTTGCAAACTTAGATTATTGAAGTTTGGGAGAAAAAATTCCACCATGATTTGTTGCTTTCCTTCACTTTGAGGGGCTTTAACTTTTGAGGTGTATAGTTTGATTTTGTGCTTCAATTATTTGATGAGAGGTCCATTTTTGGACCTTCTTTGGTGAGGAGCTGGCAAAGAAATTATTGATGGCACCTCAATTGTGGTGGACTTGTTCATTTGTCTCTCTCTCTCTTTTTTTTTTCTTTTTTAAAAGCTCATCCATGTTTAAAATAAGAAAAGACAGGTTCATAAATAAATGTGGATGTTTTATTGCAATGGAAAATTTTATTACAAGATAACAAATAGGAATCGACATGATTAATGAAAAATACATGAAAAGGAAAGTAAAATGACAAACACAGACTTGAATTTAGACTCAAACTTTAGGATTTAGACTCAGACACAAACTCAAACTTAGACTTAGGCTTGGAATTCAATCTCAGATAAGTTAGATTAGCTGAACTTGAACTCCTCCAAGTCATGCCACTTGGGGCTGAGGTAAGGTAGGGTTGAATTAGGTTCAAGTTCTTCATCACTGTTCAGGTCGATGGTGAGGAATTTAGGTTGAAATGATGCACTTTGGATGCAATCTTCAACCTTGATGTGGTTGCAATCAAAGTCTTAAAAGTGGGTAGGTATTGGGTTAACAAGTGGGCTCGGTAGGTTGGAAGTAGATTCTTGACAAGGATGTCCACTTGCTCTTGCTCGGTTAGTATATTTACCATTTAGGCAGCTTTAGCTCTCCACCTTATAAGGAATATGGAGAAAGACTCCTTTGGAAGTTGCTTGGTAGTTTCCAAGTCATGCCTACTGACATCCACTTCACTGTTATAATGATATTATTCAACAAAGGCACAATAGATATCATCCTATGTCCTTTTCTTACTCTTGTCTAGTGAAAGGAACCATTTCTTAGTAACACCGGTTAGTGATTATTGGAATAGTTGAGCAAGGAGCTCATCACTAACTCCTAATGGTTTCATTACCCCCATATATATCTTTAAATGGGTCTTGGGGAAAATGGTTCCATCAAATCTTTCTAGCTTAGGCATTTTGAATTCAGGAGGAAGCTTGGCATTATGAAATAAGGTTAAACTATCCACATCAATTAGATCATCACGATGCTTTAGGGATTTTATGGTTCTTTCTTTGGCTTCAAGTTTCTCCATGAGCAATCTAGTGCCTGGATAAGAGAAAACTTCCCCACCTTGGTCTAGATATGAATTGGTTTGGCTAGGATTGGTCTAGTTCAAGATAAAGTTTGGGTTAGAATGGCTAACGGTGGCCTAGATAATCATAGCTTGAACTTCCTTAATGATGAATTGCCTTTGTTCCTTAAATTAGGCTTGCTGAGTAGCTAGGATCGCTTGGAAATATTCTTCTTGCTTCATAAGGACTCTAGTTATAAGTATGGTCAATGAAGCCATATCAAGCTGGTGGGCCATTAGTACCTTCAAACCAAAGTAACAAGGTAAGTGACAGGTATGGAATAGAAGAGGTGATAAAGGTATAGGCATGCAGATCCTAAGAGAAAAAGACTTCCTATTATGTAATGGGCCAACCTCTTTTTTTTTTTTTTTTTCGAGCTTAAAGTATGATGGAACAAATGTTTTAGGCTTCAAGTAGTAGATTGAACTAAGGGTATTAGGTTTAAGATAGTGTGTTGGGCCAAAGTTATTAGGCTCAAGGGTAATAGACTAGTTTTGAAAGGTGATAATCACGGGTGTTGGGCTTAAGGATATTATTTTGGGTCAAAGGTATTGAGCTTAAGGTAGTATGTTGGGCCAAAGGTGTTAAGGTTAGGGTAGTGTCTTTATAATTTGGGGTATAGGCTATAGGCATCTATCAATATGGGGCTAATGGATTGGTTTTAAACGTAATGGGCCAAAGATGTTGGGCGACAGTGTCTTGTGGCTAAGTTGGTAAGGTATGGGTAAGAGGAAGGAAGAGATGTTTTTAGATTACAATTTAGGGCGAAGACATTTTAGGTAAGGTTAAGGTAACAGTGTTTAAGGTTAGAGGTGTTTCAGGCTAAGGCTAGGAAAATAAGCTTTTAGTTTTAGTGCTAGGGTATTAGTGTTTAGGTTAAAAGCTAAGGTAATGGGGTAAGGTTTTAGGGTTAGGGTACTGGTGTTTAGGTTAAAGGCTAAGATAAAGGGGTAAGGTTTTGGGTGAGGTGTTTAAGGTTAAAGGTCAGGGTAAAAGGGTAAGGTTTAGGATTAAGGTATTGGTGTTCAGGTTAAAAGCTAAGGTAAAGGAATAAGGTTTAGGATTAGGGTATTGGTGTTTAGGTTAAAGGTTAAGGTAAAGGGGTAAGGTTTTGGGTAATGCCTTAAGGTTTGTGGGGACAAAGGTGAATGGGATAGAGGTTAGAGTAAGGTGTTTAAGGGGAGATGTTTGAATGAAGATAAGAATGTTTGGCCCTTCTTCAGTTCAAGGTTTGACCTAGACTTAAGATGAATGCATGTTTTGTTATACAATATGGATGCATGATATGCATGAGGAAAACATTTCATGAGAATGTATGAACCTTCAATTTTACACCCTCAGCATTCAACCACAGCTTTAGCACTTGTTGAATTTAACACGTTGCGCAAAACTATTACATTGGTCCCGCTAACCAATTAGCGGGCGAGACTGCCGCCGAAAGAAAATTTTTTATCCTTCAATTACATTGCCACCATACATCCAAAATTCCCAAACTTCATACCAACAACCAATATCTAAAAAAAGATAGTCAGCATGCTCATCGAGGCACCGGCTGTGCTAGCTTTGGCCTGGGTGGCAACTTGACCCTGCCGGCGGCATGCCGCCCGAGTCGCCGGTGAGGCCACCCAAAGGCTCGGTGGTGCCACCCAGACTGCCCACCTGCAGTCCCCAAAATACCCCCCAATTTGATTTTTCAGCTTTTTTCTAACTTTATCATTTTGGTCTTTTCACTTTTCCACTTCTTGAACTACCCTCACCCACTTTTCATATAAATACCCACCTTTATCCTTTATTCCAACACATCTTATGAATTAGTATTGATGCTTATCTACTAATTCCTCTCTTCTTCTCCCTCCAACCACTCTTTAATTAATTAATTAATCTTTTTAATTAATTAATTATCTCACCCTAACCAAGTTAATTAATCTTTTTAATTAACTAAAACTTTTTTTTAAATTAAAATTAATTAATTAATTAATCTTTTTAATTAATTAATTAATCACTTTTTTCAAAATCAAATTAATCATTTTTCTTAATCCACCTTTCATCCAAATTAATTAATTAATCCTTTTAATTAATTAATCATTTTTTTTCCAAAATCAAATTAATACTTTTTCTTAATCCACTTTTCATCCAAATTAATTAATTAATCTTTTTAATTAATTAATCCTTCTATCATTTTCATCATATTAATTAGTTAATTAATCTTTTTAATTAATTAATTAATCTCTCAATCAATCCAATCACCCTGTCTCAATAAAACAGAACTTTGGACTGGTAAAATCCTCCACCCACCAAAAGTCAAGGTATCAGTCTTTTCCTCTCAAACCCAAATCAAATCAATCAATCTAATCAACTCCTAAACCCCTTCACTTAACCGTGGAATGAACTACATGGATTTTGATCCCTATTCAATGGGGTATGTAGGCACGTTTGGAATCTAAATCCAAACCTCAAATCCAAATCCCAATCAATCCCCTTTCCCCTCTTTTAATTAATTTGTGGATATGTTTATTTTCACCATGCATTCATATTATGCCATATTCATGCATTTTCTTTAATATTATAAATGTCATTCATGAAATCTAATTTTTAAGTCACATTAAACTTAAGAGCCAAATTTTGATTATTTAAAACAAAAAACCTAGTCCCCGAGCTAAACCTGGTTTAAGACTAGAGATTTTATCCACGAGTAAATTAAAGTAAAAAAATTAATAAATTGGAGTCAAATTGGGTTTTTCCTTAATTTTCCCATTTAAAAATAAATTAGGGTGGCGACTCCTAAAATCATTTTCAAAATCAACCAAATTCAAACTCGAGGGTTCCATCGTGAGTTTAAACCCAAATAAGCATCCTAGTTCCCTTTAACAGATCGGGCTAGTGCTCGGGCGAAGCCTCACAAAATGCAAAGATGCAAGGTTTTAATTATGGTACATACAACCTAAAGCCAAGATCTAAGTTCATTACATGAAAAGGTAAGAGGGCTTGTACAAGGCACCCGTCACACTAGAGCAGTGATATACCTTACCATATGTGAGTCAAGGAGCCTCGCATGGGTCCAACAGTATGTGCATACTCATTACACATTTGAAAGGATCAAAGGATTCGTCGTGGGGTGAATGATTTCACTATCAATGAATAGACCCAAGGAGGGTTACCCACTCGATGCTACTCACTCCTAAAACTAGGTTGAATGGCAAAGAGCCTATGCAAGTGATGCATGCAAAGTCACAATCATATTAAAAGGCCAAACTCTTTTTAAACCAATTAGTAGTGCGCTCATTTTTCCTTTTATTAAAAGAAAGTTACTCCCTAGTGGAGTTGCCAGCAGTAAGGCCTTGCCCGAGCACTGGTCTGATCCGCTAAAGGGAATCAAAATGCTCATTTGGGAAAGAACTCATGAGGAAGCCCTCAGGCTTATTTTTGATAGATTTGAAAATTGTTTCTTGGAGTCGCCACCTTAATTTATTTTTACTTGGAAAAATATATGGAAAAAATTGATTTGAGTACAATTATTACCCAAAGGGAAAAGATCACCAGCCTTAAAATCAAAGAGGATTTCGGGACTAGATTTTCAGTTTAATTTAACAAAATAAGTTTGGCCAAGTAATATAAAAGTAACTTAAAATATATTTCATGAACAATTTAAAATGCATGAATAGTTTATAATATGCATGATCATTAAATTAACAGTAAAGTAAATATATAAGTAAAGGTTCAAAATAAGAGAAAGTTAGCATTACAATAAAAATCCCAAACTTAGGGGATACCTCCTCTAGCCCTTATAGGTTCTAGGGAAGTCACACATTCCCCAAACTGAGTCTAATAACAAAGTAAAGGAAAGCAAAATAAAAGTAAGTGAAAAAGGTGATAGCGAGAGAGTTGGTTAGTTTTAATTAGATTCGATGCCTAAACCAAGTATGCCTACATATCCATTCAAATAGAAATTAGAACCCACGCAGTTCTCCCTTCTTGTGAAGGGGTTTGTTTAGCCTAGCCACTTTATCATATTTTGATTGATTGATTAAAAGAGGGTTGAGTTAATAAATTAATTTAATTGATTATCAAATTGATTAGTTAACAACATAGATGAATCAATTTAATTAACTAACTAAAAGAGACAATGAAATTAAGGGAAAAAAAGCTTACCTCGATGGCGGGCAGTTGCTGGCTAGACAGCAGCTAGAAGCTAGCCTTGGATGGCAGGTGGTGGCTGACCTCAAACGGCGGGCAGTAGCTAGCCTTGGGCCGCAAAAACAAGCCTTGGGCAAGAGATTTGCCTCAAATAGGTGGGCAGTAGAGAGCCTTAAACTTATCGGGTAGGAATCAAGGAGAAACCCCCTAACTTACTTTGCGAAGCAAGGAGCGAATGCAAAGTGTTTTGCTTTAAATAATGCTTTTCAAGCTCTAGAAGTTAGTGTTTTGAAGTGTGGGGAGGCCTTCTATATATAGGAGGAGATTTGGAGCATAGAAAATTTTCAAATACAATGTGGGATTAAAGAAAAATTGAAACAGACTCTGGTTGCCACACAAGCCTCTGCGACACCTCAGAGGCCTCTACAACAATGACACAGAAGGCTCTATGGCACTGCAAAGTTCTCTGTGGTAATGCCGCAAAGTTGTACGACAACAGTGCCATTTCGCTTGTTTCACTCATTCTTACATGTTTCTCATCCATTTTTCGCGATTCCAGTCGCGTTGAAAGGGTTCACATGTCAAGAAAAGATATTTTGATTTTATCATTTTGAGAGTTTTTGACTTTTAAACGTTTGTTTACAAGACCTAAGTGCTACTAAGGTTCAAACACATACTGGAAGATGCAAAATTAAGGGTTCACACTAATGATGCTAAAAGATTAGATTTGTGAAGGTTAGCATGGTATAAAAATGAAAGGTAATTGGTTAGAAACTTTGTGATACCATTTGGATTGTTTGCTTAGCACATGATTTTGTTATGATTAATTTTGCTTTAATGAATTGAATATAGTTCTTGTGGTAGCTAATAAAGTGTGTAAAGATGTTAAAGGACATAATTTGAAAGAAAGCTAAAAAAGGGAAGTTTCTAAGTTTAACATGGGATTTGTTGATGGACTATGGGCTTGTTATTGGGTCTTGGGTCATCAAAGGCCTAAACCCAAAAATAGTGGGCTGGCCTATAGGCCCATAATTAGTGTAACCTCAAGTTCATATGTTAGAATAGTTAGCCTACTAGAGTAGTTAGTTAACACCAAATAGAACATGTTGTAGAGAAAGTGTTTTAAAATTTGACCAACTAGCTACAAAGATTGACCAAGTCAAAGTGCTAAACCAAGTAAAACTCTCACCTTCTCTACATACGAATCTAGATTCATTTTGAGTACTCCAACACTTTATGATGATCATCACCATTATAGAGAGAATTCTAGCCATCCAACTAAATCTAATCTTTGCCATTCATTAAGATTAGACTTCAACCATTGGATCTAGCTTAATAAAATCCTCACCATTCAACTCATCATATATATATGTAAATTTATGTTATGCAACAATACTTTGTTTATCTCTGCACCAAAATCTCACATAAAAGAAAGAATTTCCTACTAGACCAATTTCATTAAGAGCTTTAGTGATTTAGTTGTCTAAAAAATTTCTTTTACACCATATGAAGAGTTCGGCCACTTAGTGTGATTATACATTAGATGTAGTTTTGAATAGTTTTAGATGAAATATAAAGACTTGACTAGAGAATTAAAGGGCTAATGGAAAAATAGGAAGGGAAAACATGAAATATACCTAAGTAAACTAACGGGGAAATTTGGCCATCATGATGAGTGACCATGGAAATATTCTAAATGTTGATTGGGTACTTCTATGACTATTTTTAGATAAAGAAAAATGATCTAGAAGTGTTAGAATAACTTTGGAGAACATGATTCAAGACTTGGAAAATCTTAGCGGCATAAACATAGTTAAAAAAGGAATTAGGTGCTCTAAAATTGAATGGTGATAATTAAGTAATCATATATGATATATTTTATGTTGATTTCATAATTCTACAACTAATTTGAAGATTAAAAGAGGAATTATGAGTTTTCCCCAAAATTTGATATGAGTGGAATAATTAGGGTTTATATGAATAAAAGTGAATTAACTCAAATTAATTGATAGGAATTGATTGCCTAGGTGAAAATTTGATGAATCTATAGTTTATTTGAGAGGTGAAAGTGAAATTAATAGTTTTCCTAAAATTTTAAGGTTTGTGGAACAATTTGGGAATTTTAAAAATGTAGACTTGGAATTATGAAATTGAATGAGGAATGTAGCTTGGAGATGCTTAAAAGTAATAATAAAGTAAAAGTATATATGTGATATGATGAATACATCCCTATTATAAGTGGAAGTAGTAGAACAAGTAAAAGATACAATTAGTAACACCATTAGTTACTAATTAATGTGTAATTGAAATGTTATGGGTGTAGAACTTTAAGGCAAGGGCAGAGAAATTGCTTAAGACCGTAAAAGACATTGAACTAACCCAGAATGAACAATCATTAGGAGCAAAAGAGTTAAGGTGAGTACTTAATAATATGATGTAACCATGTTCTTGCTTGCAACCATTGTTTAAAATTTCAATCCTTGTCATAAATTTTAAATGGCATTTGATATATGGTTGCTTATTGATAGTTGAACCCTTTGGAAATCCATATCTTCCTTGTATGAGAATTGACCATGATGAGCCTTTTGCCTTGGTCCTATATTATTCTCAATGACAAGAACAATTATTATGCCAATCTATCTTTCATTGGATTCTTATTATAGAACTTTGATATGTCTTTCATTGAAACCCACGAATAAGCAAAAATCCTCTCTAATGTAAAGAATTACATCAGACCTTGTACACTTGGCATAAGCCTGTGGGTAGGGAGAGAGTACCCAACCTCTGTTAGGGGGGAATGCCTAACCACAAGGCCTGATCAGTCTTGTTTAATGTGATGCATGTGAGTGAGCAAAGGCTTTGATACAAACCCCAAGTATACTAAACTTGAGACCCAATTACCTTTATGCTTGGAAGTAACTCCTTGGAAAGCTAAATAAGGTTTTTCCCAAATCCGCGACCCAAATCCAACCCGTGACAGAGCACCTTGGAATATGATCACTTTTAGATGATGATCTCTATGACACAATACCAAACTCATAAAAGAGAACCTTAGAATAAATACACACAAAGTAATTAGCTTTGATTGTATGAACTTGATTCAAGTAAGAATCAAAACTAAGAGATCACACTCTTAAGAAAACTGAATGTTATTGATCATAACATTAACTTATTTTACATGACTGGTTGAGTTTATATAGAGGCTCAACCCTAAATTAGAATTAACTATGGAATAGGAAATCTTCCTAAATAATGATTGAAGATTCCTAATTAGAAACTAATACCTAAATAATAACTAAGATAGAATAGAATTCTAAAACAAGTTAGGAATCCTTTCTATACAAGAGAAGTTATTTCCTACCTAGAAACTGAAATCTAATAAATTAAACTATAAAATTCGAATGGGCCTTTGACCTAACATAAAATAGGCCCAAAACTAATTAAAACATGAAAATAAAGTAGTTTAAACAACTCTTGGGCTGTATACATAATATCGGCAGCCCAAACACTAAATAAAACATGATAAATTGAATTCAAAAAGCCCAAATATGGAGGGTCCAATTCGAATGAAGAATAACAACCTTGTAAACACTTGAATAGATTAGGCCCAAGCAAGTTGGAATGTAATTTGGCCTCTTCATCTTGACATTGGGCTTGAATAGATTGATTAAGCCCTTGAAGCTTCCTTTAATGCAATTGGATCCATATGCCAAGCTCATGATCCAAATATTCTTGATTGATTTGCAAGTAACTTCATACAACCTTATTTTCTTCTTGAATGATCCATCAATCATGCACAAAGCTTGCATTGCATGCTTTTGTAAGCTATCTTGATAGAAATGATAACCTTGAAGAACCTTCTTGAAATCTTTATCATGCATGTATTTGTGAGCTTCTTGTGAGGTATATGGATTCTCATCAGGCTTAGGCTGCCACTCTTTAAATATTTATATGTGGGAAGCTCTCTGCTTCCAAGACATTATCATTTCTGCTAAATGCATTCTAAAGTTCAATATGCCAAATTTTGGTTAACATCACTCCATTTATATCTTGAATCAACCCAAGTGATAACATCTTTATTGCTTGTATGCTATGTTATATTATTTTGTACTCACTGAGCTTGTCTCATCCTATAGTTGTTTATAATTTTTCAAGTTGAAGTGATCCATTAGCAAGGTAAACTCCAAGTTACGTTTCTTCGCTTGGGACTTGCGAAGAGTATTATAATTGTATTGCTTGTGTTATTTTGAAGAATAAACAATTTAGAGCTCCATAGTTTTTCAAGGCTTAGTGTTAAAGTACGTTATGTTGGAATGTAATGCAAACAATTGATAATATTTGTCATGTAAAAGTACCTATGATAGTAAGTAAGAATGTATGGATAATGTTTGATGACATTTATAAATGATGTTCTATTTCTGATCATGAAATGACACCAAAATGGATAAAGAATGACTATGGTTTCGATCTTTGGAAGGATTGTAAAATGGTAATAGGATCAATGGTGTTCTATAGGTTTAGGTGACCTTATGTGTCCCTGAACTCTATGACAGTCACAACCTAAAAATTGGGTCATTACAATTAACCTCCATTATAGGTGCATTTAACATACATTTCTCTACTCCAATCTTTTAAATCCTCGAACCATTTGGGAATTTGAAAAAATAGTATACGAATGGTATTTTTAGTTATTATTAATGAGGGTAATATAATATATTTTCTAAGAATCAATTGGGTTACTAAAACACAATCACTTATTACTTGAGCAAAAGGAATGCTATCCATATATATATATATATATATATATATATATATATATATATATATATATATATATATATATTACCAAAAAAATTCAATTAATCATATATATATCTGCAATAAACACATGGCAGGAGATTTTACGTACTTATTATTTAGGATTGCAATAAATAATTTTATATAGATTCAATATATATATATATATATATTAGAGATAGTTCAATTATATTGCCAAAAGAAAATTTAATTAATCATATATAGATTTGCAATAAATATATGGCAGGAGATTTTATGTAATTATTTAGAATTGCAATAAATATTCTTTTATACATATGTATATAGACACATATGGATAGTTCAATAATATTGCCTAAAGAAAATTCAATTTATCATATATAAATTTGCAATAAACACATGACAAGAGCTTTTATGTACTTATTATTTAGGATTGCATTCAATATTCTTATATAGATTCAAGTAAACGTATTGGAAACTTTTCAACAATTTTTATTTAGTAACAACTTTATGATACAATGAAAAGATTTTTTAATTGAGTAAAGTCAATATCATTATTGGTCAATATCAATATGATTCTTCAAGCTTTTTTTTTCCTCTTTTCTTATTGATATGCTTATAACTCTGATTTCCTTTACAGGTGCTTGTGTTTTCTTCTTCTTCTAATCCTTTAAGGGTTTCCAATTCTCTGTAGATTAATTTTTTTGATTTGATAATACATTACCATATAAGGGATTTTGTTGATTTATCTTCTGTTTTTCTTTTTGAGTTTTCGATTTTCGGGAAATTATTATTATTATTATTATTATTATTATTATTATTATTATTATTATTATTTTCCTTTTTGCTGATTACCTTCTTCTTCTTTTTCCTTTATGACTTTTCAATTTTCTTTATATTAAATTTTCGGCTTTAATAATACATGCATATGAGAGGCCTTTGTTAATTTAGGATGGGTTTTGTTGATATTATTTTGATATTTTTTTTATAAATTATTAAACTTCTCCATTTTGTTTTAGGTAATTAGAATATGATTGTAGGTTCTTTTTTACCATGCAAATTATACCATAAATCTGTGTCCATATTGCAATATAGACCAGTCCATGGTACACGTGCGTGAGATTTACTAAAAATAAAGGTGCACAATTTTTTTGTGTGATTTTGCTAGCGTATCACATCCCAACCTTAGAGATACGACGGTCCTAGAACATGGGAAGACATAAGGTCACCCACACCCATAGAACCCACTTACATATACACAAATCATGCCTAAGATCTTACCAAACCTCTTTCATTAACTCATTTAAAACATTTAGATGAATACCATAAATTGCGGAAGACTTAAAATAAATCATTACATATAAAATCCATAAGGAAAAATAATATCCATAAGTATCAATCAACATTCCCGGAGCATCTAATGACAAGACTTCATAAAAATAGTATTATTGATAACTTGGACAAGGAATTCCCCAAGCGAAGTAGAATACTTGAGCCATCACCTTGCCTCCTCACATTTGCTCACCTGGAACCACACAAGGAAAAAGGGGCGAGATAGATGATCTCAATGAGTAAACAAAAAGGCATATACATTATCACATATTCCTTTGAAAGGAAACACATAGCTTATACACATAGTTCATGATTTATAATTCATGAATCAGGTTGCAATTTAGCAAGGGTTCAATTTGGCAAGTTTGCAGAAATCACACTTATAACACATAGTGAATGAAAGCTATTGCTCTATCACTCGAACACATTAAAGAGAGGTGGCCTTATACAAAATTCCAACTCCTATCACATAGAAGGCGTGAAGCTTATCAAGCCCCATGGCTAGAACCGCCCCTTTCTAGCTGAGATGGATACACTACCCCTATCCATCGGGTTAAGACCATATGCACAGGTTTCGATGATTACCCGCATCAGCATGAGGATTATGCATAAAGGGTAATAGGTACCATAGCTAGAGCTATTGGTAAACACAATTAACAATATCACATAAGGCAACAATAACATGTATTTCAATAACAATAGTGGTTTAGTTTTCAAACAATGATACAATGATAGTGTAGTTCCAGAAAAAATACAAGTTAGGGTGTTAATCACAAGAAATTCTCATTGGATAAACATACTAGTTTTGGACCAAATGCCCTTTGGCAACCCAAGCTTTACAAAGAATCATATAATAATATTTAAAATGGAAAGAACTTGGGTTTCAAAGATCATAAAGGCTCACATAGCATGTCATCACATATTTGTAACATAACAAAATGTTACTTGCACTTGTAACATGAACATAGTGTTTACTCACACTTGAAGAATGAATACGATGTTTACTCACCTTGGGGTTCCTTTGCTCCTAGTACACGTAGTCCCTTTTGCACTTCTAAAGCTCCTCAAACTCTAACATAATATTTGATTTAATACTTAGTATTTATTTACTCATGATGCTTCTATCCCATAACTACCCATGCATATATAGCATACACATACACTTAGAGTCCATACATAGGTGTACTCGTCACTTGCACATAACACGTTGACTTTGAAAGTCTTACATACTTAGGCCTTATAGGCTCTCATGACAACACATTATAATCATATCAACACCTTTTTAGGGTCATCACAACATTATTACCTCAATATCAATTTACTTTAACAATTATCTTAGTTCACTTTACACTTCCATTCATGTTAACTTAATAATTAACCTTTCGAGCATCATGCTTAACTCTTATGATCCCTTTCACTTCATTAACTCATAACCATATGTTCATCATGAAGTCTTCATAACATCTAGTTCCAAATTTCTCAACCACATTTGTATTCTAATCACAATATAAGGTTAAGATACCTTAAGTATACCAAAATGCATTTAAGCTTATCTAGGATCATACCTTCAATTAACATGCAATTTTATCATTTATTATACATACATACATGTCAACAATCATTAAAACTTATCCCATAAAATTTATAATCATTGGGACAAAATTGTTCATGTAGGCCGAATGCATCATTAAGGTAAAAACCAAATTCTTCTTCTTTTCGTACTTTCCGTCTATTTCAAAATTATGTAAAAACATGGTTTTAGCCAAGATTTTTCATCTAAACATAACAAAAATCATTTTAGAATTTAAATCCATAAGAATCGGCCACCATTGGTGTTATTAATATATAAAAATTTAACCTTTTGCATTATAGAACACAAAATCATAAATTTTTCTTGTTTTTGGTATTTTCTGGTCATTTCAAAAATATGTAAATAGGTTGTTTAAACCATTATTTTTCATTCAATCATAGAAAATATCATTTTAGAAAATTCCTTCATGAATTGGCAGCCATAGATAGGGTTTATACAAAAAAATTCCAAGTTCAAAGGCTTAGGTGAAAAATCATGAGTTTCCGTGCTTTTCGCGCATTTCGTTCATTTCAGCGATAAACAGACACATGATTCAAATCATTATTTTTTATCTAAATAAAACAAATATCATATTCGTATACTTATTCATACAAATCGGCAGCCATATGACCATGCAAGAATAAAATTTTTCAACTTCCAAGTTCTAACACAAAAATCTTGAATTCCTTTGTTTTTTGAAACTTTTCGGTCATCGCAAAAATATTATTTAATTCAATATTTTTCATAAAAACAAATCAAAAACCAATTTAGAATACAACCAAGTACAAATCAACCCCCCTTATGATGTTTATGCATAAAAATTGTGATTTTAAGTTATAGAATTCACCTTTGGAGAAATCTTGCGGAAAGAATCATGTTTACGGTAGAAAATAATTTTTCTCTCCCAAAAATTCACTCAAACAGAATTGAATCTATAGAAATCAGTAATCAAACAGTTCAAAATAATTTCCCCATAATTTATTTCATAAAAATCAATTTAGAAATTGAAAGAGAATAAAAACTTACAATTACGGTCACGAAATCGCGAAACGGTAAGGTGTTTTCAATATTTCGGTGGAGAGAAATATTTTGAGAGAATTTTCTACCAAGGTACTGAAAGAATAAGATAATGGCTACTGGAAACCCTTGTTTGGCTGAAATTTAGAATAAATATTAGGGTTGGAGTGGCATTTCCACTAATACCCTTAATGAATTAGGTTAGGAGGATTTTGGTGTAGTGGGCTTTTGAGTATTTGGGCTTTTCCTTTAAATTTTCAGTTGAATAAGAATTAAAATAAAAAGAATATTTTTCTTATTAATTCTGGAACATTTCCTTCAAAAATATTTATTTTAAAATATTTTTAAAATACCCATAAAATTATTTTATGCTTAAAAATTGTCTTATGCATGAAAATTCATTTTATTTAAAATAAATTCTTTTATGCAAATGCACTTTATATAAATCATTTATTTCACAATAGTAATACATACTACGCATATTAAAATTAATTTAATATGCCACATACTCATCAATCACTTAGATCACCAATTTTCATACAAGCACACACTCAACCTTATTAGTTCTAAATTAAGCAATTTATCACGAAAATTCATAGGGTGGGTGTGGGTTGTTACATAGCATGTTTTGCTTTTATTTTCTTTTTTGTTTTCTCATTTTTTTATTATTTGATTTTTTTAAGGTATCGAACATTTAAGAATCTATAAATAGATCACAAAATTTTTTAAATTAAGTACTAATTATTTTTTTATTTGTTTCAATACTTGAAATTAAAAATATAATGATTATTTTTATTTCTCCCATCTAATAATTGTTATAATTTTTATCAGTAACATTCTAATTAAAAATATATTTTATCATTAACTGATAATTAAAAAGTAACGTACATGCAATTCAACACCAATGTATGTGCATTTTAAGTAATAATGTATATGTAGTTGGAGAGTCATATATATGCAGTTAAATTACAATGTATCTATAGTACAAAACTAATATGCATTGACTAATTATTATCAGAGTATTTTTATCATTAATATTATAATTGAAGATATATTTTATCATTAATTGACAAATCAAAATATACATGTAATTCAACACTAATATACATGCATTTTAAGTAATAATATATATGTAGTGGGAGAGTCATATACATGTAGTAAAATTACAATGTATCCCTAGTATAAGACTAATGTGTGTAAACTAATTGTTATTAAAATATTTTTACCATTAATATTACAATTGAAGATATATTTTATCATTAACTGACAATTCAAATGTAAAGTACATGTAATTCAACACCAATGTACTTGCATTTTAAGTAATAATGTATCTGTAATTGGAGAGTTATATAAATGCAGTTAAATTACAATGTATCTCTAATACAATACTAATGTGCGTAAATTAATTGTTATCAGATTATTTTTATCATTAATATTGTAATTGAATATATATTTTATTATTAACTGACAGTTCAAAAATAATGTACATACAATTCAACACCAATATACATGTATTTTAAGTAATAATATACTTATAATTGGAGAGTCATGTACATGTAGTTTAATTACAATGTATCTATAGTACAAAACTAATGTACATAGACTAATTTTTATTACAATATTTTTTTACCATTTATATTGTAATTGAAAATATATTTTATCATTAACTGACAGTTCAAAATTAATGTACCTATAATTCAACACTAATGTAGATGCATATTGAGCAATAATGTACTTGTTAATTTAAAAAATATAATAATTCAATTTATATATTTAATTATAAATTATAATTTATATATTTATTAAAATTAAAATAACTATTAGATGGGAGAAACAAAAATAATTTATATATTTAATTATAATAATTTAATTCTAAGTTTTGAAATAAAGAAAAATAATTAGCATTTAAAATTAAGAAAAAAATGGTGAAAAAACAAAAATAAGGAAAAAAAGAAAAACACACTAACAGCTTAATTGAAGAAAAAATCCTGCATCTTTTATCTTGGCAAATCTTTCAAACGTGTTGTGAGCCTAATTCATTATATATTATGGACACAGGTTCATGATATAACAATTGTTTTTAACACCTCAATCTCTTAATTAGGCTTAATTTTTTTTGATTCATGGGAGGGGCCATTAGGCCATGGACTACACCACAAGGGGTAGTTTTCTCCTAACACTCGCTATAAAAGGTGAAATCTCACCTAGTGTGGAGGAGAGGTCTCGAACCCAAAACCTCTTGCTCCTAAGAACAAATGCTCTTGCTACTTGAGCTATGCATCAAGTGTTTTGAATTGGGCTTAGTTAATTTTATGCTTTTAATTGTTTCTAATTTTTAATAAAAATTAATATATATATATATATATATATATATATATATATATATATATATATATATATATATATATATATATATATATATATATATATATATATGCAAGGGGTATAAGCAAATTTATATATGAGTTCTCACTAAGTTTTTTTTTAGTCGTGCAGTTATTATGGGTAATACATTTATTTATTAATAAAATAAATAATTATCTAATTATATTTAATTTAAATAAGAAAGAATGAACTGAATTAGAATTAAAAAAATTATTATTTAATATATAATTAATTATATTTAATTTAAATAAAAAAGAATTCAATTAAAATATTTATGTTTTTTCGAATATTAAGAACTTTGCTCCAAAACTTCTTAATATTCGAAAAATATTAAAAATATTTTTTTAGAACTCAGAAAAATTCTAATTTTACCTAATATAAATTTTAATTAATTAGATATTTATTACGTCACTTCTTATTTTAAAATTTTATTATAGCTTATTTTTTATTTATCATAGAAAGAAAGAGACTATAACAAATTTTATAAGAAATTGATTGGTAATGTGAGGGGAAAAGATATTATTTTTTGTGATATTAACTAAACAAGATTATCTAAATGATAAATTTAAAATTTTTATTACATAAGAGATTCAAAATATATCAATGATAGAAATAGAAATAATAAATACTAAAAAGAAAAAAGAAAATGAAAAAGTTATATTACTAGGAAAAAGATAAAGATTGAAAAAGATTAAATATTTGTAACTATGGCATGATTATTTCCTCTTATTGCAAAAGTTATTTAATTTTTTTATTAATAATAACAGTAGGTTAGTTTATTTATTTAGATAAAATTTTTATGTCCAAAATAATAGTTAATTTTTTATTTTATGGTGGTGTATTACATTATATTTACTTATATCTTGATATTTAATATCAAAATTGCAAAAATATAAGTTGTTATAATAGAGAAATTATTTTTTTAATAATTTATGTGGTTAGAATTAATAATCTATTGCAAGTATAATTATGCTACTATGTTAATTAGTATTATATTTTTTCGTAGGCAATGAAATGAGAAATTAGCAAACAATTTTGAAAATTTATCTTTAAACAAAATTATTACAAAAATAAAAATAATATCAATAATAAATAAAAGATTTGTTCTTTCATTTTAACCAAGCAATAAAAAAAATTTTATAAGATAAAAAAGGAATCAGCAATCTTCACACTTGCTAAGATACAATAAAACTCAAATTTTTTTTTTTGGCACGTTATGTCTATAATAGCACAAATTAATTTATAGTTGTTCTTTTGATTTTCTCTCTATATTCTAAGCAAATAAGAACTAATTCAAAGTTCAAACTATTAAATCCTTCAAAGGTATAAAACTATTAAGAATTTCAAATTATTAGATTATCAAATAAATTTTAACTTATGTTAGGGAAAATCTTTATTCAAAGAATAAAAGATAAAAATATGATGTTTAAAAAATAAATATAGATAAATAAATAAATTGAGTCTAAAGTATCGCATATTATATATAAAATATATAAACAAGTAAATTTTTAATATGAATTGAAAAGAATAAAAATTAAATCAAATTTTATATTTATTTGGAATCAAAATATGTCTTTATTTTATATTTATTTTGGATTGGATAGTCAAATCATCATAAAATAAAAAATTCTTATTTTTTTAATTACTTGCTAACAATAAGGCTTGCACTGATACATACAAGTATAAAATAATAGAACACAATACCTATGAGCTTCACTGCTTATTTCAGGAACAATATATTTCTTCAAACATAATTTAGTGTACTGTATAATTGTGCAATTATAAAGAGCCAAATTAGATTTAAATATCTTCTTTGTAAAATTTTAGTAGATTTAAATATCTTCTTTGTAAAATTTTATAAATGCTCAATCTTCTCAAATATGAAAAAATGTCATTTACACTAGATTGAGAGTTCAAGAGAGAATATTGAACATTAATATCAAATATGACAAAGTTGTACCAAAAAATAGTTTTTAAACACATTGTTACTAAATTGCTTATCATCTCACAAGTTAGAACTAAAAGATAATTGTCCAACAATACTGCTCAATGAAGAAGGATGTGCAAAAATTTTAATAGAAATATTATATATGCTGAAATAACAATAGAACAACATGCAACAAAATAGTTCCTATTACCAATGATGTCACTATCACCGACTGAAAATAAGGGATATCTTTTTTATTTTTCAAAAGAAAACAGTTCCCTGTGTGTTTGTATTTTGCAATGACTATTAATAAAGCAAAAGGACAAATAATAACTAATGTAGAGATGTATTTACTATGGATAATTATGTTACATTGTCAAGAGGTGTTTGAGCATATATTATGAAAGTATTGATCAAAAGTGAAAAATAAAAAAAAAAAGAAAGCAACTTACACTAAGAACATACTTTTTAAAGAAGTTCCGCTATCTGTACCATAATTTAAAAAATAATATCACATAATATTCATTTAAATTATTTACATGTCATATAATATTTATTCTAATATATAAAATATAAATATTTTTAAATTAAATGGTATTTTAGAATGAGTCGTAACGAGTAATAATGGAGATTAACATGCAAAGCATGTTAGAAAAAACAAATACGTGTGTCTATATATATATATATATATATATATATATTGAAGGGGGTAAACAAATTTACTTAAGAGCCCCTCACTAAACTCTTAAATTGTGCATTTATGATGGGTCAGTATGGTCATTTACTAATTAAATAATATAATTATCTAATTATGTTTAATTTAAACAAGGAAAGAATGAATTTAATTAGAGTAAATAAAGGATACTATAATCTAATATATATGTAGAAACTTTTTAAATGAAAATAACCATTAACTAAACGAAATTAAGTTTATAGAAAATTTAGATACAATATTGATCATACATATTAATTAAATTAGTAACTAATTCATTGAAAACTTGGCTATGCAAAATGCATTTTAGTGTACATTAACATTTTATTCATAATAATTGTGCATGCATAATGAATAAACTGTTAATTAATATATCATAACATAAGGTCTATTGTGACTATAAATGACATATTTCCTATAATGATGTATATATATTTTATTTGCTTCGGTTTGTTTTTAAAAAAAGTGAGTTGTTATTAGAAAGGATTTGATTTTACAAGATATATCTAGGAAATTATACTATACCAAATTAGTTTACAAGACGTAATTTTTTTTTTTTTTTGCATGACATGAAATGTTTTCTTATATATTCTTAGATATATGGCTTTGGTGCAACATATGGAAAACTAAATTTGTTTATTACAATGACATGCAATTTAAATTGGAAAAAAATAAGGGAAGAGCTAAAAAAAGCATAAAATAAACCTAATTTAATTTATAGAGTATTCCGAGCAAAGCAATAGGATCTAAAACACTAATTGTATAAGAAAGTAATGTTTGGAAGAGTCGCAACACACATTCATGTCATTAAGTTTCAAAAAAGAGGATTCCCTTATCCACATATTTTGGGTATATTAAAACCTACCCAGAAAATAACATATCCAAATCATTTTGACAAATTTGTATGTGCAGAAATCTCATATGAGAACAAATACCCAGAGCTATATGAAATGGTGGCAAAACACATGACACATAGTCCATATGGGGAGGACAATCTCAAATATCGTTGTATAATAGAAGGAAAGTATAGGTTTTATTACCTTAGACCATATACCTCAAAAACCTTGTAAGAGATGAATATCTTACATATAAAAAATTTAAAAATGGAGGACAAGTATGACATCCAATAGTGCATATGTGTTATTAAATAAAAAATTATTTTTTATTATCTAAACATATCACAATCTTGCAGGTGAAAAACAAACAAAAGAATTTAGACAATAGATGAATGGTATCTTATTATCCATATTTGTTAATAAGATACTACCACATCAATGTAGAGGTTTTGTTAAAATATATATGAAATTATTTATGCAAAGAATTATTCTAGATATAAATTATGTATGAATTGTCTTTGACAATAATTTCTATAATGAAGATAGTGAAATATCTATACGAATACATACATCAATAAAGGATACAATAGGATCATGATCTATATGATTCCATATGATGTAGATAGATAGGATCATGATCTATATGACTCCAGAAGATGGAGATAGACTGTCACAGCCTGACTTCAGGAGGTATGACGATCCTAGGATACGGGAAGACATAAGGTCACCCATACCCATAGAATCCTTAACTTATGTAAAATTACTTATTAAATACCTATATCTTATTCAATTAACTAAGAACTTATAAAATTTGCTGAATAGACCCATAAACTTACATTTTAAAAATAGTTCTTATAAACCAAAGTTAAAGGAAAACATTTGAAAATAACTCAGCAAAATAAAAGTCCAAATAATCCCAAACTTAAAACCACAAAACATCAATTTCCAATCAATTCTCAAGTACTTTGCTTATTACCCCTAGAGCACTAAACTGAAGTTCACCATACAAATGGATGAAGAAGACTCTACTATCTTCTCGGTAAAGCAACTACTCAAGTGGAGGAACAGGCTTAAGTTTAGTTACCCTGATCAATCTTGCCATCCTGAAATATATAAACATAGAAAAAGACTCAGTGAGAGTAGATGCATACATGGGGTATGTAAGAAAATAAACATAGGCTTAATAATATAGCTTGGTTATGAAAATGAGAAATAAAAGGTAGGGTTGCAGCAACTTATAACTTATATTAACTTAAGAGTAGGGGCTATCGCCTTCTCTACTCAACTTATAGTATAAGACTGATCAGGTCCTATGGCTAGCAATATGGGACCCCTACTAGCTGAGGTTTGGATATTTTGCCCTGTCCATGGGCATACCTTGTGCATAAGTCCAATGTTCACCCCACATTAAGAAGGGGTGTTTCTGCAGGCTTGGAAAATAAACAATAACATTTACATAGTAAGAGTTTAACTTATATCAAAACTCTTATAAAAGAGTCCTATTTAGTTTGAAAGATTTGGTTTAAGGTTCACAACATCATTACAAGTCACAATATAGCTTAATAAGGGTTTTGGGTCCAAACAATCAACTTAAGAAAGAGTCCTACTTAAGGTGGGACTCTTAAGCAAACATATCTTATAAAATCAAAATCAGTCAATGGGCATGAAATCATAAGGAAATCATTCAATCTCAAAGAAATCATTTCACATTTGCAAAGAAATAAGAGTGTGCATTACAACTCACCTCAGACTCCTCTGCTCCTAATTAGTTGAGCTAAGTGGACCGCAGGGATTGAACCTCTTTAACCTCTACAACATAAATCAAATAGTTCTTATTTAATTCATATATTTAATAACTTATCATATTTATGCATATTCTTGCTTAACTTGAGTTGTTGACTTGAACTATGACTTGTAGTCTAATTATGAATCTTTGGTTAAACAAGGTCAACCTTTAATATTTCTCCTTATTTTGACTTTTAATCTTGATGATTAATGTTTTAATGTTATTTTAACATGTTTATAATATGTCTTAATTCATCTTTGGTCACAGTTAAACTTTTGACTTTTTCCTAAAGTCAACCTTATCCAAGTGGTACCCCCTAATAGAAGTCTTAATATTTGACTTGTTCATACTAATTGACTTTGTAAATTCTTAATTTATTTATGTAATTTTATAATTATATCATTAATTTGATATCTATATTTAATTTAATTGGAATGCTAAGTCTTGGGTCTAGGGTTCACCCCTCAAAAGGTTTCAACTGGTCCATCCTTCGATTGCTTATGTTCTTGTTATCAATTTCAAATTTTATTGTTTAATTATTTAATTAAGTTATTTAATTACATAATTTTAATAATACTAACCTTAATTAACTTTAATTGACAAGTTACAAATTTTAAATTGTTCATGGATGTTCAAGAACATTTTTGAAATTCCATTTTGGATTTCTCAACGATTCAAACTCGGATTTTATTTCCAACAATTTCTATGTTCTATTGGCTCTAAACCCAACCAAATTTTACTTTAAAAATAAATTATAGAACTTGGGAATTAAATCCCCCTCTTGGCCATATGGTACAAACATAATTTCTCTCTTCTTTTTTTAATTAATCATGTTCTTCACTAGCAATTAAACTTTTGTTTGCAATTATCTTCCTTTTACACTCCTAAGCGTAATTCTTTTCCTAATTCAACAAATACACATCCCATTCTACTAATTAAACCAAATCAACACCACATTGCCATGATTTTTATACATTTTTAATTGCTATAAAAAAATAAAATAAAAATTAAATTGAGAAAATAATTGTTCTCATCTTAATTCACAAAGATAATTCCAATCCCCTTCTAGTAGCCTTAGCCAAACCTTCCAAGATTGAACAACAACAATTTTAACTTTTTTTTAAATATTTACTACAATAATCAGCTCATAAAAATTGAAAAGATTTAGTGTAGAGGAATTCTTACCTTGCGAAAATCATTGATTCCTTGTTGTTATGTTTTAGAAATTTTGATGAAAAAGAGAGAAGAAGATTTTGTTTTTTTTTTTTTCTTTGAGAATGAATGATGTCAATAGCTAACAAGGTAAGGAGGGGTGGTTGCTATAGTTTAAATACTACGGTTTTTCCTTTTTTTTTTTTTAATTAATATTGTATTTTAAAACACCGATTTTTAGGTTTTGGTGTGATTTTCCTATATTTTTGTTGAGAATTTGAAAAAATTATCAACTGGACTTTAGTTCCAAATATTCTTAACTTTCATTTGGTGTGTTTATTTTACAAATTTGATCAAATAACCAAAATGCCCCTGATCAGTGGTAGCTATTTAGGTTATTTTTGATTTTTTCATGATAACTTTTTCGTTTCTTTTTTGTTTTTTGTTCAAATGAAAAGTATTATGTTTTATGTAATATTTGAGACCTATTTTTAGTATTTTCTAATTTTTTAACTTAGATACCCCTGGTCCACTGTCTTAGTGTCAAAATGACCAAAATACCCCTATAGTCAAAATATCTTCTATTACTATCCTAACTTAGTCCTTACATTATTAAACATCCCAAAACATATTTTGAATATAAAATAAGTCACATTATATCATACTTAATACACATTAGGCCCTATAATTGCTATCTTTTAGCAGGGTGTTACATAGACCGATAGATGAGATACATTAGTACTAGGATGCTAGCTGGGTATCAACATAATAAGCTATGTGGAGAATATTTGAGTTTGAAATGAATGAGATAAATCCTGCAATCATGAACTTACATGTCACGAACCACTTGTTAAGCCATGATAGTCTTAGGGCATAAAAAGACAAAAAGTCACCAAAACTCGTAGACCTCATTTCACTTATTATTCCTTACCATTTATTATATTGATCCTTATCCTAAGATGGGAACCCAATTGCCTTCTCCTATTGCCAACTACTATTTTGTCATTTTATATATAACCAAATGCTTATTAATATCATTGTAATATTCATCTCATTTTCACATATGTTCACTACTTGTTACACTAACATAAGTATAATTTATAGTATGATTCACAGCACATATAAATCAAATAACGTATTAGTACTAAACCTTTGGTAACCATGGAGGTCTAAAATATTATTCTTCATAATCATATAATCTAAATTCATACACTCAAAATTAGCAAAGCAACTACCAAGCGGAAGGACAAGGCTTGGAATTTACCTTGCTAACTCATCAACCTCACCTAAAAAATTTAAACAACTAAGGAATGAGACAAAACTTAGTGAGTACATAATAATACAATATAGGGTGAGTATGTGGATCATTATTAGGATGGGCTTATTGTGACAATAAAGTAATGTTAATCAAACTTGTCATTGTGAATTAATTTCAAATTTAAGATAAAAATAATATCTTTAGCAGAAATAGTAATTCTTGGAAGCATAATGCTTCCCACACATATAAATTAAAGAGTGGTGTCTAAGCCTTGCTCACTCACCCGCATCATATTATGCAATATTGATCAAGTCTTACAGTGAGGCATTTCCCGTAATAGAGATTGGGTACTCTCACCCTACCTGCAGGTTTATACTAAGTGTGTAAGGTTTGATGTATTATCTCCCATTAGAAGGGTATTTTTTGCATATCAATAGGCATTAATAGAAAGGTTCATATAAAATTCATAGTAGGGAATTCAATGGAGGATATGCCAATGTAAGAATAATTCTCATTAAAGATCATATTATGAAATCAATATGGAAGGGCTTGTAATGGTCAAATGCCATGAAGAAATATCATATCCAACCACAACATTTGATAGGCAATTCATGTCTAATAAGAAATTGGGATTTTCAAATAAGGATGGTTTAATCAACAATGGTTCATAGAATATGACACACATAATATTATATTATTAATTACTCACCTTGGACTCCTTTGCACCTATTTTTATTTAACCTTGATGCTTATGGTGCCCCTTACAGTCTTGGACAATGTCTTTGACCTTGGATTTCAATTACACATTAATTACTTCTTTGTTATGTCATTAGTTTAAATTTAGCTTAACTTGTTAACATTTCTATCTTGTTCATTGCAGTACTAACTTATTACTTTTGAGGTCAAGACACACTATACATATATTTGTTACTAATTTTAACACTTTCCTTAGTCATTTTCTAAATAGCCAGATATATTCAGCTAAGTAAAGATAATTTCTTTCCTCCCAATTTCACATTTCAATTTCATATTACTCAATTAGAATATATTTCAACAATTTTCAATATTCAATGGAACTAATTCCACTTTTACTTTCCAATCCAATAAATGAACATAACTCATTAAATTTTAAGAAAATTATTTTTATCATTGAATTTTGAAATTAACATCATACAAATCGTGTTACACCATGTTTAAGTTTAATTATCCCTTCAATTCCATGAATTCAAGTTAAAATCTCAAAATATCTAAATTGGTCCATAAACCCTAGGATTTAAGGAAACCATTAATTTCCCATCAAACCTCAAATTGTTTATAAATTCATCAAATTAATAGTTAAACAACCAATTCCCATCAATTATTGAGGTTGAATCACTTTAATTCATAAAACTCCAATTTTTTTTTTCAATTTTGGGTAAATTTGGGGAAAACCTATAATTCATTTTCAAATCTTTAAATTGATCATAGATATATGAAATTGGCATGATAATGATCCTATATAATCAATTAAACATTAAAGACAAGCATTAGAACATAGAGTTTCTCTTTTAGCTAAGTTAATTCTTCAAAGTCCTGAACTTTTGAAATAAGTCTCCATAATTCAATTTTACACTTACAAACCACTTTTCTTTATTCCAAAGACATTGTATATCATGAAATAAAACACCTCCCTTAGTTACTTCATCAAAGTGGCCAAATTATATCAATGGAGAAGTAGGAAAGTTTTACAACTAGTACATTAAAATCATACTTATAGTAAGGAAATGAGAAGATAAGCTTAATTTCTTACATTGGAAAAATCTTGTGTAACAACCCACACCTACCCTAGGAGTTTAGTGACAAATTTCTTGAATTTAGAGCTATTATAGCTAAGTGTGTGCTTTTATAAAAATTCATATGTTATGTGATTGATGAGCATATGGCATGTTAGGTTAGCTCTAATATGCATAATATTAATCATTATAGTGAAGTAAGTGATTTATATAAAATGCATAAGCATAAAATAATTTATTTCACATAAATTGAATTTTCATGCACAAAGTGATTTTTAGGCATAAAATAATTTTTATGAGAATTTTCAAATTATTTTTAAATAAATATTTTGGAGGAAATTTTAATGAAAATATTAAAAAAATATTTTATTTTAATTACCTATAATCAGCCCATAAATTAAATAAAAGCCCAATTTCCCAAAAGTCCGTTACACCCAAAACACTCCTCACCTAGCTCATTAAAGGTAAACTTGGAATTTGCACCCAAACCCTAATCTTTAAGCTAAAATTTGGCCTTGCCTTAGTTGAGACAGCCACCATTCTATTTTCTATAATATTTCCATCAGAAAATTCTTTCAAAAATGATCCCTCAACTGAAATTCACAAGATACTTTCAAACCTTGTGATTTCGCTGCTGATTCATACGTTTTTCTCTTCTTTCAATTTACTATTTGTTTTTTTTAAAATAATCATGAAAAAATTATTTTGAACTAAGTATTTACTGATTTCGATTGATTAAATTTGGCCTAGGTGAGTTTTTGAAAGAGAAATCAATTTTTCTACCAAAAACACAAACCTCTCTATGCAAATCCTCCAAAGGTAAACCCTAAAATTCAAAATTTGAAATTTCATGCACGAACACAAGGGGGGCTGTTGATTCCTACATTATAGTGTTTTAAATTGATTTTTATTGTGTTTAGATGAAAAATATTGATTTAAATCATATTTCTGTATATTACTATAATGATCGAAAAAGACTGAAAAGCAAGAGAACTCATGATTTTCACTTTAAATCATAAAATTGGAATTTTCATGCACATGGATTACCTATGGTTTCTGATTTATGTATATTTAGATTTTGAACTAATTTTTGTTATGTTTGGGTGTGGTTTGAATAATGTGTTTACATATTACTGTAATGACCGGAAAGTACTGGAAACAAAAAGATTCATAGTTTTCATCCTAGAACCTAAAGTTGGAAATTTTGCATGCATGTATAAATATATAGGTGCCAAATTGTACATTAAAGTATTCTAAATTGATTTTTGTTTTGATTACATGAAAAATCTTGGTTTAAACTATATTTTTATATACTAGTATAATGAACGGAAAGTGCAAAAAGTAAGAAAAATTTGTATTCTTCATGTTAGGTAATTCGGCCTACGTTGGGAATTCAATCCAAATGTATGTCTATAATTTTTATATGATATATTTTAATAATTATTGACATATATACATAAATGATAAATGACTTGATTGCATGTTAATTGAAGGAATAACTCTAAACAAGTCTAGAGACAATAGAGTATACCTAGGGTTCCCAAACCTATTTCTATTATGTGATTAATATGTTTATATGATTAAGTGATATGGGAAATAGATTTTATGATGAGTTAGTAATGAATTAATGATCTTAAATGGATGATGAGATTAATTGTATGAATTGGCCATACAAGATAAGCATGACTCTTGAAAGGTTACTTGTTAAGTTGATATACATATATGTGAAGTGTTAAATATACTAAGTTGAATGTTAAATGGAATTGATATGAAGATCATGATATATTGTGTTTGACCTTTAAAAAGTCATAATATGGGTTATAATGTGATTTCACGTGGGCCTATAAAGGCAAAGTATGCAAGACTTTGAAAGTCAACATATTATGTGCAAGTGATTAGTGCACTTGTAAGTGCAACTTCAAGTTTATGTGAATATGTATGTGCATGGGGTAGTTATGGGATAGGAAAGCATGGTATTAAGCAAGTGCTAAGTATTGAATTAAACATTATGTTAGAGCTTGAGGAGTAGTAGAAGTTCAAAGAGTTACAAGTACTAGGAGCAAAGGAACCACAAGGTGAGTAAACTTTATATTCAAGTTACAAGCACAAGTTATCATGTTATGTAAACCATTAAAAATCTTGAAACCCAAGTTCTTTTCTATTTTTAATTATGACTATATGATTTCTTTGTTAAGCTTGGGTTGCCAAAGGATAATTGGTCCAAAACCTTTTTTTTTTAATCGATCATAATAAAGAACCTTTGTCAATTATTGCCTTACTCGACTTTTTCCTAGAATCACACTATTATTATCTTTTGTTTAATAAGCTACATTGCTATTGCTATTATATTACATATGACTGCATTCTTTAATGTTATTATTATAAGTGATTGCCATTAACTCTAGCTATGGTACCTATGAACCCTTTATGCAAAAATCCTCATGACGATGCGAGTAATCATCAGTACCTGTGCACATGGTCTTAACCCAATAGATAGGGGTAGTATATCCAGCTCAGCTAGAAGGGGTGATTCTAGTTATGGAGCCTAATAAGTTCCATGACTCTTTACAACTTACAAGTTGGGAGTTGGAATTTTATATAATGCCACCTCTCCCTTGAGTGAATGAGCTAATAGCCATCACTCTTTATAAGTTTACAAGTTACAAGTTGGTTTCTGTGAACCTTACTCATTTGCAAACCATGATTTATGAATCTTGAACCCTTATAAAGGGATATATGCTATTTTACAAGTTTTATTATTTGCTCATTGAGATCATCTATCTCACCCCTTTTCCTTGTGTGGTTTCAAGTGAGCAGTATGAGGAGACAAGGTGATTACTCAAGCAACCTACTTTGCTTGGGAAATTTCCTTGTCAAAGTTATTTCTATGCTAAGTTATAATTAGTCTTTAGATGCTGCAGGAGTTCTTATTTTGGGAGTTTTATTTTTTATACTTTTCATTTAATAAATCATTTGGAGTCTTAAGTATTTCTTTCCTTATGGATTGTATTTACAATATATTTTAACTATTCTTCTGCAACTTAAGGTTTTTCTTATAAATGGTTTAATTAAGTTAATGCATGAGATTTAGGTATGATCCTAGGAAATGTTATTACATACATGAGTGGGATCTATGGGTGTGGATGAGCTTATGTCTCCCCATGTTCTAGGATCGTCATATCTCATAAATTGGGATGTGACACCTCAATTTTTAATTTTATTTAGATATCACTATAGAGAGAATTTTCTTTTATTAGTATGACATTTTGGTGTAGAGATTGCCAAACGATGTTTATAACATAAATTTACATTTATATATAATATATTGAATGGTGAGAATTTGATCACATCTAATCCAATGGCTAAGATTCAACGATAATGGATAACTATGATCTAATTAAATTAGATGGCTAAGATCTTATCTAAGTTAATGATGCTCATCATATGGTATGTAAATAATAAAAATGAATGTGAACATTATTGTAAGAAAAGTGAAAATTCAAGTTGAAGAAGGATTTGACATAGTAAAAAATGATGGCTTTCAAGTCAAATTTAATGGCTAGATCTTCCAACATCAAACTTAACCTTGGTTAACCATTCTAACTCTAGTTAAATGTATGTTTAACTATTCATGGGCCTTGTGGGCTAGCATTCTAATGGGCTTGGGCCTTGGGGTCCAAAAGCCCATTAACAAATCCATATATGCACATTTCATTCTTAGCAACTTACTAAAATTTTCATTTCTTTTCTTTTACTTTAGTATACATATTTCTTCCTTCTAATGTCATATCACAATCTAAACATTGCTAGATAAATTCTATACACTTTATAATACCCTTTGAATAGCATTATTCAAGTAAGTGAATCATGTAGGCTCACTATGTCAAACTAAGTTAGACTTCTATCTTATTGTTATAGTTTTGGTTAAAATCAACTTCTGGTGTCATTTTTATTATCTTTAATGATAGGAGATTTTAGATGCTATGTTTATGCCCATTCACTGGCACTTTAGAGTCACATCATAAGAAAAACTACTTAGTCACATTAAGTCAAACTTAGTTTGACTTTCATTTTACTATTAAGATGCTTATCAAAATTAATTTTATTTTTCATTCATTGTCATATTATTCATTAAAATTAGTTCTTATGATATTCTTTTGGTTCTTAATGTGTTAGAAGGTCTTGAATGGTACAATACATGAACATTATAGTGTCTCCATTGTTAACTCTAATAGCTAATAGGTTAAGGAAAACTTGGGTATTACGTTCTATTCCCTTTAGAAAATTTGTCCTTGAATTTTCAAACAGGTACTCCTAATTCATAAGGCACTTGATAATTCTTAGATTAAATGTCATAGTCATTTTTCCTATACACCTTCATTGTCTTTATGAATCCTCTATCATTTTCTTTTTATCATAATTAGTCAAAAATTTCTAATAATTCATCTATAATAACAACTCTTATAATATAAGGTCCATTATATATCTATGTTACTTCAATTTTCTAAACCATTAAATGTGTAATATCTCTTTTCTCACTTTGTGTACTATAAGTTTATTACCTCATGTTAAACTCATCATGGTTTAAGAATTCTAAGGTAATATAAATACTTTAAAGTTTCTTAACTTCATGATTCTTCTAGATACTTCACCTTGCATTATAATATTTAAAGCACTATACAAATATCGTATTATTTCATTCCAAACCCCTAGTAGGGTAACTTAAAATGCTATAATCCCATGTCTGATGGCCATGGTCACTCTTATTGCTCATTACAAATTACAAGTACTAACACTTTAGATAGGCCATCATCATTTCTACTCTTCATTCACTACTAAAGAGATTTTTCCATAAATAATTAGTCCTTAATCTTTTATGTCTATAAGGAATTAATCATTTATTTTATCAAATTAAATTTTCAATCAATTCATCTTTTGTTAAGGATTATTTTACAACTTTTATTGTTTTATCATCTTTTGAACACATGATAAATATACAGTATGCGCACACTTATCTATAAATGAGAATTATAACAAAGTTCACCTTAACTCTTTCATTAACTTATATGTCCCATCTCCACATACCAATTTTACAATTTTAATTCAAATCCTTATAATTCTATAAAATCTCAAATTAGCACATAGATATTCTTATATTCTTTATCATTACTAATTGTTTCAACTATTCCAAGGTATACTATTCTTGTCATTTTCATGCTTGTTCTTATAAATTTCTATGTACACACTTGTACAATTGGATATACATTTATTTCCTTGTTTGTACAGTTCACCTTTGTCATTTTCACACTTATGAGTATTATCCTTTACTAGAAATTTAGAACTTGATTGTTTTAACTTTTTCCTTGATTTTCATCAATTTAGTTCCTTGTCCTTTGAGTCTTGTATTTTGCTTAATGGCTTTTAGTTTCACTTAGAGTAATCTAATAATATTCATGCTTCATCTTCCTTTAATCATAGTCCTTTGTTGGTAGTTATTTCTGATTTCTTAATAGTAGATCTTATTGCATAGTCTCATATAGAAGGGACCACTTATTGACTTCTTATATAAACTATTAATCATCACATCAATTCTATTTAGACGATAAGATATTTACTATTAAACTTTGTGTAATTCTATTCCATTTCATATGGTACTCTTTTTCATTTTACTTTAATGGGAAAAAATATTTACCATCATGAGTCTTATATATTTGTACCACTATTATAGTCTAACTCCCTTTCGATTCCTTATATCTTATACTTTGACCTTCCCATTTTTCTCTTCCTAGAGAAGATTTATTTATTCTTTAATGGACGCCTTCCTATTGAGCTCAATAAAGCACATACATTCTTTTCAATTTTTAAGTTCTCTTTGTAATACATCCAATCAACTTAATCGTTATACACATCATGTACTTCAATTTTAATTTTTACTAAATTTTATATTTATACATTTTCTTACTTCCTTTGTTTGGTTATCATTTTATTAATCACCTTTCTTTCTAATTCTTGACTTATGTCTCGATGAGTATAATGGAAAATTACAATTTCATTTGGTCGATGCGATCCCTTAGTATATTCTCACTTGGTTGTTTGAATCTTTATTTCTATCATTCAAATATATGGCCTATTTACAATCAATGAAAATTTCTAAACTTAGATTATATTCCTTATCTCCCTTTCACGCCTCATCTTTCAATAATTTTGGGCATCTCAATTACTATACTCATGTCAACTTTCTTTTTCCTATATCTATGTCCTTATTTCGACTAATTCTTTGTATTCTTACTCTATTACTTCAAGCATTAGCTGTACTATGGTTACCTTTAAATACTTTCTTCTTTTGCATTTGAGTATGTTATTCTCTACATGAAATTATCCTCTCTATTTCTAGGAATAATTTCTAGAGAACTAATACGATTAACTTTGTCTTGTTATTGGTCGAGTGGCATTAAAGGGTACCTATCAGAGCATGCATAAATCGAACTATGCCATTGTCCTTGTACGCCTCTAAATGAAAAGCCATATTTCATCATAAATTTTCTCAGAAATTAAGTTCCTTATCAAATAGTTCTTATTGTTTAACTTGCTTCAATATATCATAGAGTGTAAGAATTTAAGTGAGATCCTTCAACTTTGGACATTTAGATTGCTACTATAACATTATAAGAGGAGGCGTCTGTTTCCTTTATCATCTTGTTCCATCACGTTATCTCTTATTTAGTATATTTTTCGCATCTCTAGACTTCCATATCTAATTTTCTCATCTCTAGACTTCCATATCTAATAGTGAATCTTATTTATTTTCCATTAAAAAGACATTTTCAAATCAAGTAGATACCATTTATTCATCATATTAGAGTTTAACATTTGAATTAACATTACACGTCATGCTTTCACTACAACGAGATATTTTCATCTCATTGTTCTCCTTACCATAATGATAATTATAGCTTTAAAAATAACATACATATTCCTATAAGTCATACTCTTCTTAAGAACTACACAAATCATATTACATAACTCTTTATGGACTGTACATCAATTCACTTATTCCTTAATAATTTCACATTCTATTTTTTCTAGGTTTAATAAATTTGAAATTTTCACCAAACTCATTAAAATCCCATTAACTCTTTTCTTCCACACTCATGTTGTAACAACCCACACTCACCTTAGGAATTTTCGTGATAATTTGCTTGATTTAGAACTATTAAGGCTAAGTGTGTGCTTTTGTGAAAATTAGTAATCTAAGTGATCGATGAGTATGTGGCATATTAAATTAATATTAATATGTGTAATATGAGTTGCTATTATGAAATAAATGATTTACATGAAGTGTATTTGCATAAAAGAATTTATTTTAGATAAAATGAATTTTCATGCATAAAGACAATTTTTAAGCATAAAATGATTTTATGAGTATTTTAAAATAATTTTTAAAATAAATATTTAGGGGAAATATTATAGAAATAATAAGAAAAATATTATTTTTATTTTTAATTTTAATCAGCCCAAAATTTAAATAAAAAGCCTAAATACCCAAAAGCCCACTACACTAAAATCCTCCTAACCTAGTTCATTAAGGGTATTAGTGGAAATTTCACCCAAACCCTAGTATATATTCTAAATTTTGGCCAAAATAGAGTTCCAACAACCATCACCTTAATTTTTCTATATCTTGGCAGAAAAATCCTCTCAAAATATTTTTCTATACCAAAATTAAGAAAACACCTTTCCGTTTCGCGATTTCTTGACTGTAATCGTAATTTTTTTTTCTTTTTCGATTTCTAAACTGATTTCTATAAAATAAATTATGGAAAAATTATTTTGAACTGATTATTACTGATTTTTACAGATTAAATTCTATTTGGGTGAGTTTTTGGGAGAGAAAATCTATTTTCTACCGAAAACACAAATCTTTCCGCAAGATTTCTCCAATGGTGAATTCTATAACTTTAAATCATAATTTTTATGCATAAACATCACTAGAGGGAGGTGATTTGTGCATTGTTATTTTTTTGAACTGATTTTTGATTTTTTTTGATGAAAAATATTGGATTAAATAATATTTCTGCATATTTTTATGATGACCGGAAAGTTTCAAAAAACAAAGAAGTTCAAGGTTTTTGTGTTAGAACTTAGAAGTTGGAAAATTTTATTATTAAATTGACATGTGGCTGCCAATTTGTATGAGGAAGTACTCTAATATGATATTTGTTTTGTTTATATGAAAAATAATAGTTTAAGCAACCTAGTTACATATTTCTGAAATGACCGAAAAATACCGAAAACAAGAAAACTCATGGTTTTGTGCTCTATAATTCAAAAGTTGAATTTTTATGTATGAACAACACCAAGTGTGGCCAATTCATAGGAATTAAAATTCTAAAATGATTTTTGTTGTGTTTACATGAAAAATCATGGTTTAAACCATGTTTTGATATATTTCAGAAATAGACAAAAAGTGCGAAAAGAAAGAGAATTTAATTTTTCCTTTGATGATACATTCGGCCTACATTAATATTTTTGTTCTAATGTTTAGAATTCTTATGTGATGTTTTTTGATGATTATTGACATGTATGTATATATAAGAAATGATAAAATTTCATGTTAGTTGAAGTTATGGCCTTAGATAAGCTTAAAGGCATTTTGGTATACTTAAGGTATTTTAACCTTATATTGTGATTAGAATGCAAATGTGAATGAGAAATATGGAATTAGATGTTATGATGACTTGATAATAAACACATGGTTTTGAGTTGATGAAGTGACAATTGAATAAAAAAGGATCATAAGAGGTAAGTATGACACTTGAAAGGTTAATTGTTAAGTTGACATGTATGGAAGTGTAAAGTGTATTAAGATAATTGTTAAAGTGAAATGATATTGAGGTAATAATATTGTGATGACCTTAGAAAGGTATTGATATGATTGTAATGTGTTCTCATGTGAGCCTATAAGGACTAAGTATGAAAGACTTTCAAAGTCAACATGTTATGTGCAAGTGATGAGTACACCTTTATGTGAACTCTAAGTGTATGTGTATGCTAAATGTGCATTGGTAGTTATGGGATAGGAGTATCATGAGTAAACAAATACTAAGTATTAAATTAAATATTATTTTAGGGTTTGAGGAGCTTTAGAAGTGCAAAGGTGTGAGGCCTCGCCCGAGCACCGGTCAGATCCGCTGAGGAATCGAAATGCTTTTCGAGAGAAACTCCACGATTGGAACTCGCTGTGAGTTTAGAAAATTGATTTTTGTGATTTTGAAGTTGTGAAAGTGAGTCACCACTTTAATCTAATTGTTTTCATTGGAAAAATTAAAGAAAACCCAATATGATTGACTCCACAAAATATTTGATTTATCCCAATGGAAAATGCACTAATCCACGAGTGACCAAAGAGGGTTCGGGGATCAGGTTTTGGTAATTACACAATTGTGAAAATATAATTTTCTTTAGTTTGGCTAAAAGTGCAAAATAACTCTTAAAAAGGAATTTTTATGTATGCATGAACAGGAATATCATGATGAAAGAAACAGATATATATGATGAGATGGAATGACAATTGTAGACAAACACGCAAAGTATATCTTACTTAATTTTTACAAAATCAAAACGATTAAAATAAAGAGGATCTTTTCTCTAGCCCTTATGGGTACTAGGAAAAGCACACATTCCTCAACTAAAGTAACATAAAATTAGAAATAAAAGATTAACACAAATAAATCAAAGTAAAAGGGAAAAAATGTTAATAAAAAGATTTTGGAGTTGATGCCTTTCAGAATGGCAGCCTGCGTATCCTATTGAATAGGAATCAAACCTCAGCAGTTCTCCCTTCTTGCGAAGGAGGAGTTTTGGGAAAAGTGTTGGTTTATTTATTAATTTAATCTGATTCTTAAATTAATAAATTTTAGATCTTTTTTGTTTGAGATCTAAAGAGAATTCTATATCTGAGTTTAGAATTTTGAAAATAGAAAGAAGATTATACCTTTGCTTTCCTTGATTTTTGGATGAACGGGGTGAGCTTAACTCTGGGTCTAAGCTCCACTTTGAATTTAAGACCTGGAAGTTGAACCTTAACAGCAAAAGGTTAGCAAAATAGCGTAATGAATGTAAATTAAAAAGAAATTGAAACAACAACTTTTGCATCAAATTTCAAGCAGAACTTAAGCACAATAAGTAGAGCAATATAGGAGGATTTCTACCTTGGAATTCCCCTCCAAATGAGCTGGAAGGAGGCTCTATTTATAGAGTTAGTGAAGGGGGTGCCGGCAGCACTGGCAACGGCACCGGCAGCTTGCTGGTGACACGGGCGGCACAATGGGCGTACTGCCCATACCGCCGGCACGGATTTCATACCGCCTATAGGTCAGCACGTTCAGTATGCTGCTTAGAGAGGTGGCATGCCGTATGCATGCTGATGGTTGGTTCGATCCGTTTCTTACTTTTTCATCCGTTTCTAGTTCGTTTCAGTTTTGATTCAAGCTCAGTTTGATTCTGTGAGTTCGTGATTGAAAAGCAGTCGACTATAGGTGAATGATTCAAGAAATTTATTTTTCAATGGGGCGCTACCCCATACCCCACAAGGGACACTGCCCCCTTGACCCCTGCCCTCTAACCGACTAGCGGGACTACCGTATGCATAGTACACTATTCTTAGTAGGTGTTAAGCTGCAACTAGATCATAAAAGTGCAAATTTAAGGGTTCATAGTTGTCGCCTCATCAGAATTGCTTTAAGCAAAAGGTGATTCTGATGACAGTGAACCCTGGGAAGAGATGCCATGTCAAACTTTGGGCTTGTGCTCTTGCAATATAGATTTTTGGCTTATATGTTCTTTTCCCATATCATACTCTAGGTTGTACCGTGTCAGATTCTAGGTTACACCATGTCAAACTCTGGGCTTGTGATATCTGCTTGTGTTTATCATGTATGAGGACATTCATGCTTTGTGCAAACTGAACCTTATAAAGAAGGACAAACATGGAATAAAGATATGAACCTTTTGGGAGAGGGCCCATAGGATAAATGAGGCTTTGTCAATGGCTATTAGCTTGACATTAGTGTTGGATGTGAGAATGGTCATGGTGATCTTCAATTAAGGCTGTATGTCTAGCCTAACTATTAGAGGTAAAGATGATTTGGTGAATTTTAATCAAGGCTATTTGTTTTGCCTAGACTTTGAAAGATTTGGAGATTTGGTCCACTTAAGGAATTCAAATTGGTTTAGCAAGGCCATCTGTTTGGCCTTACTATTGGGGAGATTATGATCAAAGTTATCTGTTTGACTTTAATGTTTGGGAAGATTGGGATCAAAGCTATCTGTTTGGCTTTGGTGGTTGGGAGGATTATAGTCAAAGCTATCTATTTGGTTTTGTTGGTTGGGAAAGTTGGGATCAAAGCTATCTATTTGGCTTTAGTATTAGAAGGATTGGGATCAAAGCTATTTGTTCGGCTTTGGTGTTAGGAGGAATAGGATCAAAGCTATTTATTCTGCCTTGATGTTAGGAAAGCTGGGATCAAAGCTATCTATTCAGCTTTAGTGTTAGAAGGATTGGGATCAAAGCTATTTGTTTGACTTTGGTGGTAGAAGGATTGGGATCAAAGCTATCTATTCAGCTTTAGTGTTAGATTTAGAGAAAGTTATGTCTCTAAAAGACAAAGGGTGTGGGAATGTCAACATGGGTGGCTCAACTTGGTTTGCCCATTGAAAGTTATGGTTGAGGATTAGTCATTGTAAGGAAAGGTCTTGTCTAAGGAGGGTAGGTCTGGTTAGGAAATCCATTTAAAAGGCTTAGTCTGATTTTGCCTTAAAGGAGATCATAAGCTTCAGAAATGAAGGCCTTTTTGTAGTGGGCTTCATAATGAAGGCTTTTTGGGAGTGGGCTTTATGGTGAAGGCTTTTTGGGAGTGGGCTTCATGGCGAAGGCTTTTTAGGAGTGGGCTTTATGGCGAAGGCTTTTTAGGAGTGGGCTTCATGGTGAAGGCTTTTTGGGAGTGGGATTCATGGCGAAGGCTTTTTGGGAGTGGTCTTCATGGCGAAGGCTTTTGGGTCATGTGCCTCTTAACGAAGGCTTATTGGTTTGAAGGTAGGTTAAAACTTCTAGATTTGAGCTTATTGATGAAAGCTTTTGGATTTGGGCTTCTTAACGAAGGCATCTGGATTTGGGCTTCTTAATGATGGCTTCTAGATTTAGGCTGCTGCTTTGAGGCTTTTAGATTTGGGCTTCTTGATGAAGGCTTTTGGTTTAGGATTCTTGATGAAGGCTTTTTGGGAGAAATGCCTCGACTTTTGGTTTTGCCAAGGCAACTAGATTTAAAGATGATAAGCCTTAATAGACTTGGGATTTTTTATTATGCTTATTTTGAGATTATACTAAGGAATGGGTGGCATGTGGTATGATTTGCCAATGAAGCTTGGGATGGAACAATATGATTTCATAAAGTTTGAGAATGGTTTTGAAGGTAGATTGAAACTTCTGCAAAGAATCATGGAGGTTGTATGATTTTGCTTTTTGTAGCATGAATCATGGAAAAGAGCAAGTCAAGCTTTTCTTGTTATTTGAGATTAAAGAGACTATTGGAGTGACACTTAATTGTAAATTGCACTAGTTGAAACAAAGAGCCCTTAGGAATGGCTAAAGGGCTAATGGAAGAAGATAAATTAGGGATCATGCTTCCAAATGAGAGATAAGAATGTGATAGACTGGGGATATGTATGAAGGATTGTGCCTTAGCTCTTTAAACTAAGTGACAGGATGAATTGACAATAGATGACAACCTAGAAAGACATCCCCTAATTATAGGATAAGGGCATAGAAGATTGTATATCCTTAGAGAATAAACCTCTAGTTAGTAAGGATGACAGATTGACTAAAGATGACTTGACAACTTTATACATAAGGAAAAATGACTTGGATGAGCCTTCTCTCTCTCTCTCTCTCTCTCTCTCTCTCTCTCTTTCTCAGCTCTAATTTTTGCCTAAGCTGCCCTTTTTGGATTTTTAGCTTAGCGAGCTTGCATTTAGGAGAAAATATCCCACCATGATTTTGGGTTGCTATTTTGAGGGGCTCTGGCTTTGAATTCTAGATTTGACAAAGGTCTTTTCTAAACTTGTTACCTTTATTGAGGTGCATTGTTTGATTACCTAACGTGCAATAGGTAATTCCATTTAATTTGCTCTTTGTGCTTCAATTATTTGATGAGAGGTCTATTATTTGACCTGCTTTGATTAGGAGCCGATGAAGTGATAGCTAATTTGTGAGCACCTCAAATTCTAATTTATGCTAATTGTGGTGGGTTTAATTGATCTCTTTTTTCCTCTTTTCCTTTTTCTCTTTTTTCTTTTTTTTTTTTTTTGTTCTCTCTCTCTTTTTTTTTTGGTAAGCTCATCCATGTAAAAGAAAAAGGAAAATGAGAAGAAAATGTATGTGCATTACTATAAAGAAAACTTTATTGCAAGATTATAAAAGGAACCACTATGGTCGACGAGAATAAAGAAAAAATAAGATGACAAACTCCAACTCAGACTTGGACTCAGACTTTTGAGATTCAGACTTGGACTCAGGTTTAGACTTAGAATTCAATCTCAGACAAGTCATATTAGTTGAACTTGAACTACTCCATGACATGCCTTCTGAGGCTGAGGTAAGGTGGGGTTGAGTTAGAACTAGATTCCTCATCACTATTTAGGTTAGTGGTGGGAAATTCAGCTTGAAATGATGTACTTTGGATGCAACTTCAACTTTTGATGCAGTTGCAACCAAAGCTCTGAAGGTGGGTAGGTATTGTGTTAATAAATAGGCTTTATAGGCGGGAAGTAGATTCTTGACAATGATATCTACTTGTTCCTGCTCGGTTGGCCTATTTACCATTTGAGCAGCTTTAGCTCTCCAACTACTAAGATGTACCATGATGTGAAAGCAAACTATTGGTGGCCTGGACTGAAGAAAGATGTGGCTAAGTTTCTAGCATCTTGCCTAACTTGCCAGCAAGTAAAGTATGAACATCAGCGACCCTCAGGATTGCTACAAGAGATTCGACTACCTGAATGGAAGTGGGAGTGCATTACTATGGACTTCGTTGTCGGCTTGCCTAAAACCTCCAAAGGATATGACTCTATATAGGTCATAGTGGATCGATTGACAAAGTTTGCTCATTTTCTGGGAGTTAAGACCACATATTTAGCATCTCAGTATGCACAGTTGTATGTAGATGAGATCGTGAAACTACATGGAGTGCCAATTTCTATCATCTCTGATCGAGGAACTCAATTCACCTCAAGGTTATGGCAGAAGTTACAAGAAGCATTAGGAACATAACTATATTTTAGTACAGTCTTTCATCCTCAAACAGATGGCTAGTCTGAAAGAATAATTCAGATGCTCGAGGATATGCTAAGGATGTGTGTCTTGGACTTTGGCAGTAGCTGGGATAAGTATTTACCCTTGATTGAATTTGCCTACAACAATAGCTATCATTCGTCTGTCGGCATGGCGCTATAAGAAGCATTATTTGGGAGAAGATGTCGTTCTCCGATTTGTTGGATTGAACATAGAGACAAGCATATAGAAATGCCTGAATTACTTAAGGAGACTACCAAGAAAGTACCATTAATTCAAGATCGACTGAAGATGGCTTTCAGTTGGTAAAAAAGTTATACAGACCCTATGTGAAAGGAAATCCAATTTGTCGTGGGAGATTACGTGTTCTTAAAGGTCTCCCCAATGAAAGGAGTTATGAGATTTGGCAAGAAAGGGAAATTATCACCTCATTTCATTGGTCCTTTTGAAATCTTAGATAGGGTTAGAGAAGTGTCTTATAGACTTGCCCTGCCTCCAACTTTGGTGTATGTGCATCCAGTGTTCCACATCTCAATGTTAAGGAAATATGTGTCAGATCCATCTCACGTTCTATTACCTCCAGACATTACGTTGGATGAACAACTATCCTATGAGGAGTCACCAATAGCTATAGTGGATCAACAAGTTAAGAAGTTAAGAAACAAGGAGATACCTATGATTAAGGTTCAGTGGCAAAATCATGGGATAAATGAGTACACTTGGAAAATAGAGGAAGAGATATGGTAGAAGCATCCTCAGCTTTTCAAGAGCAACTAGGTAAGGATTTAAATTCAATGATGAATTTCTTTTAGGGGGGGAGAATGTAACAACCCACACCCACCCTAGGAATTTTCGTGATAATTTGCTTGATTTAGAACTATTAAGGCTAAGTGTGTGCTTTTGTGAAAATTAGTAATCTAAGTGATCGATCAGCATGTGGCATATTAAATTAATTTTAATATGCATAATATGAGTTTCTATTATGAAATAAATTATTTACATGAAGTCCATTTGCATAAAAGAATTTATTTTAGATAAAATGAATTTTCATGCATAAAGACAATTTTTAAGCATAAAATGATTTTATGAGTATTTTAAAATAATTTTTAAAATAAATATTTAGGGGAAATATTACAAAATAATAAGAAAAATATTCTTTTTGTTTTTAATTTTAATCAGCCAAAAATTAAAATAAAAAACCCAAATACCCAAAAGCTCACTACACTAAAATCCTCATAACTTAGTTCATTAAGGGTATTAGTGGAAATTTCACCTAAACTCTAGTATATAATCTAAATTTCAGTTCCAACAGCCATCACCTTAATTTTTCTGTATCTTGGAAGAAAAATCCTCTCAAAATGTTTCTCTCTACCGAAATTAAGAAAACATCTTTCCATTTCGCGATTTCTTGACCGTAATCATAAGTTTTTTTTTCCTCTTTCTATTTCTAAACTAATTTCTATAAAATAAATTATGGAAAAATTATTTTGAACTAGTTGATTACTGATTTTTACAGATTAAATTCTGTTTGGGTGAGTTTTTGGGAGAGAAAATATATTTTCTACTGAAAACACAAATCTTTCCTCGAGAGTTCTCCTAAGGTGAATTCTATAACTTAAAATCACAACTTTTATGCATAAACATCACTAGAGGGGGGCAATTTGTGCATTGTTATTTTCTAAATTGATTTTTATTTTTTTTTGATGAAAAATATTAGATTAAATAATATTTCTGCATATTTCTGTAATGACCGGAAAGTTTCAAAAAAGAAGTTGGAAAATTCTATTATTAAATTGATATGTGGCTGCCAATTTGTGTGAGGAAGTACTCTAATATGATATTTGTTTTGTTTAAATGAAAAATAATAGTTTAAGCAACCTGGTTACATATTTCTGAAATGACCAAAAAATACCGAAAACAAGAAAACTCATGGTTTTGTGCTCTATAATTCAAAAGTTGAATTTTTATGTATGAACAACACCAAGTGTGGCCGATTCATAGGAATTAAAATTATAAAATGATTTTTGTTGTATTTACATGAAAAATCTTAGTTTAAACCATGTTTTTACATATTTCTGAAATAGACGGAAAGTGCGAAAAGAAAGAGAATTTAATTTTTCCTTTGATGATGCATTCGGCCTACCTTAATATTTTTGTTCCAATGTTTATAATTTTTATGTGATGTTTTTTGATGATTATTGACATGTATGTATGTAAAAGAAATGATAAAATTTCATGTTAGTCGAAGGTATGACCTTAGATAAGCTTAAAGGCATTTTGGTATACTTAAAGTATACTTAAGGTATCTTAACCTTATATTATGATTAGAATGCAAATCTGATTGAGAAATATGGAATTAGATGTTATGATGACTTGATAATAAATACAAGGTTTTGAGTTGATGAAGTGACAATTGAATAAAAAAGGATTATAAGAGGTAAGCATGACACTTGAAAGTTTAATTGTTAAGTTGACATGTATGGAAGTGTGAAGTGTATTAAGATAATTGTTAAAGTGAAATGATATTGAGGTAATAATATTGTGATGACCTTAGAAAGGTATTGATATGATTGTAATGTGTTCTCATGTGAGCCTATAAAGCCTAAGCATGCAAGACTTTCAAAGTCAACGTGTTATATGCAAGTGATGAGTACACCTTTATGTGAACTCTAAATGTATGTGTATGCTAAATGTGCATGGGTAGTTGTGGGATAGGAGCATCATGAGTAAATAAATATTAAGTATTAAATTAAATATTATGTTAGAGTTTGAGGAGCTTTAGAAGTGCAAAGGGACAATGTATACTAGGAGCAAAGGAACCCCAAGTGTGAACAACATTATGTTGTGTTATAAGAATGTGATATATTGTTATGTAAGCCCTTGTGATCTTTGAAACCCAAGTTCTTTCTATTCTAAAATATTATTATATGAATTCTTTGACAAGCTTGGGTTGCTAAGGGACATTTGGTCCAAACTATTTTGTTATCCAATGAGAATTTCTTGTGATTAACACCCTAACTTATATTCTTTCTGGAACTATACTATCATTGTTTCTTTTTTTTGAAAGCTAAACCACTTTTGTTATTGAAACACATGTTATTATTGCCTTATATGATATTGTTAATTGTGATTACCATTATCTCTAGCTATGGTACCTTTTACCCTTTATGCAAAATCCTCGTGCCGATGTGGGTAATCATCAAAACCTGTGCATACAGTCTTAACCCGATGGATAGGGCTAGTGTATCCACCTCAGCTAGAAAGGGGTGGTTCTAGCCATGGAGCCTGATTAGCTTCATGCCTTATAAGTGATAGGAGTTTGAATTTGGTATAACTCCTTTATAAATTCGAGTGATAGAGCAATAGCCTTCACTCTTTATAAGTTATAAGTGTGATTTCTGCAAACTTGCTAAATTGAACCCTTACTAAATTGCAACTTGATTCATGAATTATAAATCATGAACTATGTGTATAAGCTACGTGTTTCCTTTTCAAAGAAATATGTGATAATGTATGTGCCTTATCATTTACTCATTGAGATCATCTATCTCACCCCTTTTTCCTTGTGTGGTTCCAGGTGAGCAAATGTGAGAAGGCAAGGTGATGGCTCAAGAATTTTACTTCGCTTAGGGGATTCCTTGTCCAAGTTATCAATAATACTATTTTATGAAGTCTTGTCATTATATGCTCCAAGAATATTGATTGATACTCATTTCTGATATATTATTTTCCTTATGGATTTTATGTGTAATGTTTAATTATAGACTTCCGCAATTAAAGGTATTCATCTAAAGGTTTTAAATGAGTTATTGTAAGAGATTTGGTATGATCCTAGGCATGATTTGTTTATGTGTAAGTGGTTTCTACTGGCATGGGTGACCTTAAGTCTCCCCATATTTTAGGACTGTCATATCTCTAAGGTTGGGATGTGACACATGTGGTCTTTTACACTCTTTAAATTTTGTATTACTCTTAAATATTTACACTTTTTATTCTTACTTAGCATTAAAAACATCATTTTAACCAATCGATTATGTTATATAGAATAAATAATCCATTAGAACTAGTCCCAACTACAGTGCCTTATTGGCTATTTTTTTTATATTCAAATATTCATCCTATTTAAAGTAGGTTCTTCCTATCATTCATTTGTCTCTATAACTTTTCCCTACTTACCTTTTTATAATCTTATCCTTATCAATAAACTCCTTTATCCAAATAATTTCATTCCTTATCTTACATTCTCTTTAACCTTTCTAATTTCCTTTATCCTATGATTTCCTATGTTTCCCATCTTAAAACTTAATTTGTTTTACACTTACTTCATTTAGTTACTTTCAAAGTTTACCATTTCTTATGGTATCTATTTTAACTTATTCAATTCTATCTTATCATCAATTTAGTTTCATTGTAACATATTTCTCTTGAACGGGGTTTGTCTAATTCTTTTAATTTTATACTTTAATTCTTTTAATTCTATACTTCATTATATCTGGTATTTCCTCATACATTCTTTGTCTTAGCATTCACTATTTTACCTTTCTACATCACACTTACTTTATTTGACCACATTCAATTTTCTTTTTCTAACTACCATATTATTCTCTTATTTCATACTATCTTATTTTACAGGTATTCTTCTAATTATGAACTCATTCTCGATATGAGGTATTTTGTCCAAATCAATCCATGTTTTTACATCACTTCATTCTTAGCTTACAGTAATCCTTTTTAAGTCAAATCTTTCATAACTCCTTACTTTCTATTTCCTTAATCATATACACCTTTGAGAAATCAAAAATTTCATGCATATATCCCTTTATAATGATCCAAAATCAAATCACATTCCGTTTTGGTCATGTACTGACCTCATGATTTTATCTCCTTAGTGTGCTCGAGAACTTTCGAAGAGGTCACCCATCCTTTCTTTCCCCTAAGTCTAGCATGTTCAACCATAGGGTTTTCTCAAACTTCTCAATTACACATACATAAGTGCTTTCCTAAAAGGTCAAATTAACACATATGGGATTGATCACTTCCTTCTTTAGGTATGAAGTGATCTTCTTTAGATCATACTAGATCAATATTCTTCCTTTGTCTATACATGATATTTACATAAGTGATAAAGAAATCCTTGCATTTCTTATTGTTTTAGTCTACACGGTAGCATCTAAGCCACAAATTTATAATATCATTCATTTGCTCGTATTGTACACTTATATATATATATATATATATATATATATATATATATATGTAGTCATTGATTTACCTCATTGTCATAATAATCATTCCTAATCATCATTTCTCTTTCTATGGCATCAATCACAATTATCATTTGACAATTCTATATCATAAACAAATCAAACCATTGTCACATGTAAGCATTTCATATAGTATAAAATTATACATATCAATCATTGATCTAAGTTAAGTCAAAACTTAGTCAGCTTGTCTTTCTAATCTTGGCAAATCAATTTAAAGTTATTTGACATGTTTACTAGATGTTTATTCCACACATATAATTTCATTAAAAAATAATAATTTCAAAAGATTTTAAAGTCTCCTATATTATGAATATGAGTCTCTAAATTGTGAGCGTTATAAAATTTTATCTACCATGGCCTATTATTGTGATAGCAATCCAAATGGTAGCGATCACAATTAATTTAATGGATAAAAGATCGAATTGGACATTGACATACAGTGTGTTTCATGACCTGGGTCATGACAGTGACTTTGGGCACGACAGGGAGTTGCAACCACAATAAAGGGATCTCGATCGTGACTCACTTGACACTGCCCACTTTTGTGCCCAAATTCAATTGTTTAAAGCTGTTTTGAAGGCTTTACATTTTTTGTTCAATTTTTTAACATTTTTGGGCTATCTTGTTGGACTTTACTTCTTAAAATCCCTCTTACTCTTATTATATAACTTGCCTTAGGATATCTCATATCTTAAACATTGCACATACTTTAGCATGTGTAAGAGTAGACATATTCATATCATTATTCACATTACATGAACTTTTCATGAAATCACATTTAAGTTTTCCCTTTAATAGCATTTAGCTAGCAGTTGTCATGCATATACATTGTAGGCACAAAAATTTAGTATACTTCATCATTATTCACATTATATAAATATTTTTTAGAACATCGATTGTACTAAACCATATCAATAATTAGCAATTAACTATAATAGGAAATTTATTCCTAATAAAACACATATACATATTCATTTATACACTTTTACACATATGCAGTCATTTTCTTGTATACACAATTTATCCATATTGTCCTATTTCTATAACACATATCTCAGTCACATATATCAGTCATATTGCACTATTATTTCTTTTCCAATAGTCATTTTGTATATGTCATCATCAAATGAAAAGAGTTAAACCTTTATGAGTAGCATGGATCTAGACTTAACAAAAGACTTCAAATGAAAAGAAGGAATTCCTATGCTCTATGGTTTAACTTATAACCTGTAATATTTATAAAGAATAGACTTAAACCTTTACTCTGATACCAACTTTGTCACGACCCACTTGTTAAGCTATGTCACATCCTAACTTTTGAGAAATGATGGTCCTAGAACATGGGGAGACATTAGGTCACCCATACTCATAGAACCCACTCATGCATGGTTAAACACTACCTAGCATCATACCAAAATCTTATACGTTAACTTGTATGACCATTAATAGAGGAAATCCTTAACTAGAGGAAGAATAGTTTAAAAATATGTTGAATACAATCCATAAGTGTCATATCCCAACTTCTGAGACATGATGGTCCTAGAACATGGGGAGACATAAGGTCACCCATGCCCCCATAGAACCCACTTATACCTATACAAATACTGCTTAAATCATACCAAAACCTCATACATTAACTTAAAAAAAAAACTTTTATAAAGGAAAAATCTTAAGTTGCGGAAGCTAAAAAAATATACTTCATTACAATCCATAGGAAATAATAATAAGACTCTAAATAAAGTCACCAATATAATATTCCAAAATGAAGTTCCCATAATAACTCTCAAAGCATCTAAAGACTTATCACATCATAGTATGGAAATAAACTTAGACAAGGAAATCTCCCAAGTAGAGTAGGTTGCTTGAGCTATCACCTTGTCTCCTCATAATGCTCACCTAGAACCACACAAGGAAAAGAGGTGAGATAGATGATCTCAATGAGTAAATAATAAGGCTTATACAATAACACATATCCCTTAGAAAGGGCTCATAGCTCGTAACTTATAGTTCATGATTTGTAGTTTGTAATTTAAAAAGGTTTGCAGAAATCACACTTATAACACATAACACATAGAATGAAGACTATTGTTATAATCACCCGAACACATAGAGTGAAGGCTATTACTATAATCACTCGAACACATAGAGTGAAGTCTATTGCCATAATCACTCGAACACATAGAGTGAAGGCTATTGCCATAATCACTCGAACACATAGCTAATGATTACTCACATCAGTACAAGGATCACATAGCTGATGATTACTCGTATCGGTATGAGGATTTCTGCATAAAGGGTTAAAGGTACCATAGCTAAAGCTAATGGTTATCACATATAATAATAACATTTAAGGTAATAATAACATGTTTCATAATGACAATAGCAGTTTAACTTTTTGAACAAAAGATACAAGAACAGTATAGTTCCAGAAAGAATATAAGTTAGGGTAATAATCACAAAGAATTATCATTGGATAAACAAAAATGGTTTTTAGACCAATTGTCCTTTGGCAATTCAAGCTTAACAAAGAAATCATATAATAATATTTTATAATAAAAAGAACTTGGGTTTCAAGGATCTCCAAGGCTCATATAACATGATATCACATACTTGTATCATAACATAATGTTTATTCACACTTTGAGCATGAATACAGTGTTTACTCACCTTGTGGTTCCTTCGCTCCTAGTACATGTAGCCCTTTTGAACCTCTAAATCTCCTCAAGCACTAACATAATATTTAATTCAATACTTAGTATTTATTTAATCATCATGCTATCCTATCCCATAACTACCCCATGCATATATAACATTCACATACACTTAGAGTTGCATATAGAAGTGCACCCATTACTTGCATATAACATGTTGACTTTAAAAGTTGTGCACACTTAGCCTTTTTAGGGCCATATGAAAACATATTATAATTTATGTCAATACCTTTCTAAGGTCGACATGACATCAATATCTTAATATCAATTCACTTTAACAATCATCTTAGTGCACTTAACACTATCACACATGTCAACTTAACAAATAACCTTTCAAATGTCATACTTAACACTTGTGACCTATTCATTTAATCAATCTCTTCATCAATTCAAGATCCTCAATTCATTATCAAGTCATCATTAAATCTATTTCCATATTTCACTATCAAATTCACATTCTAATCATAACATAAGGTTAATATACCTTAGGTATACCAAATTGCCTCTAACCTTGTCTAGAGTCATTCCTTCAACCAACATGCAATTTAACCATGCATACATATCAATAATTAACAAAATACATCCCATAAAAACTATAGACATTGGGATAAGAATCCCAATGTAGGTCGAATGCTCCATTAAAGGGAAAAACTGCATTTTCTTACTTTTTGCACTTTCTGTCTATTACAATAATATGTAAAAACATTATTTGAATCAAGATTTTTCATGTGAATACAACAAAAATCATTTTAGAACATTAATCTACATGAATTGGTAGTAATAGGTATGTCTCATACATGAAAATTCAAATTTTGGGTTTTAGGACGCAAAACCATGAGTTTTCTTGTTTTTGGTATTTTTCGGTCATTACAGTAATATGTAATCAGATTGTTTAAACCATTATTTTCATTCAATCATAGAAAATATCAGTTTATAACATCCTCATGTATGAATTAGCAGCCATTGATCATAATTATGCATGAAAATTCCAAGTTTCAAGATGAAAATCATGAGTTTTTGGCTTTCTGTTTATTACAGTAATATATAAACACATGATTTAAATCATTATTTTTCATTCAAAAAAAACAAATATCAATTTAGAATATTAAACATCACAAATTGGCAGCCATTGAGTTGTCAAATCATAGAATTTTTCAACTTTCAAGTTCTAGAGCGAAAACCTTGAATTTTCTTGTTTTTCTGAAACTTTTCGGTCATTACAGTAATATGCAAAAATGTGATTTAATCCACTATTTTTCATCAAAACACATAAAAAATTAGTTCAGAATCTAAATATACAATAGCCATCCCCTTTAGTGAATTTATGTTTGAAAATTTCAATTTTTGAGTTATAGGATTTACCTTTGGCGAAATTGAGTAGGAAGGTTGATGTTTTTGGTAGAGAAATTAATTTCTCTTCCAAAAACTCACCCAAACTAAATTAAATATACAGAAATCAGTAAATAACTAGTTCAAAATATTTTTTTCATAATCAGACAGGAAATTGAAAAGATAGAAAAACTTATGAAAGTGTTTTTGAGAATTTCAATAGAGAGAAATATTTTAAGAGAACTTTTCTGTCAAAATACTGAAAAACAAAATGGTGGCTGCTGGAAATCAAGGGCTGGCCAAAATTCTCTTTATATATTAGGGTTTGGGTGCGATTTCCACTAATACCCTTAATGAGCTAGGTTAGGAGTGTTTTAGTTTAGTGCGCTTTTGGGTATTTCGACTTTTTAATTAATTTAGGGCTGATTATAGGTAATTAAAAATAAAATATTTTTCTTACTATTTTCATTAAAAATTTCTTCCAAAACATTTATTTAAAAATATTTTAAAAATACTCATAAAATTACTTTATGCTTAAAAATCGCCTTTTTACGTGAAAATTCATTTTATGAAAAATAAATTATTTCATGCTAATGCATTTTATTCAAATCATTTATTCTATAATAATAATTTATATTAGGCATATTAAAATTAATTTAGCATACCCCAAACTCATAAATCACATCACACATAAATTTTCATGTAGTCACACAATTTGCCACAATAATCCTAAATTCAAATAATCTGTCACTAAAACTCTTAGGGTAGATGTGGGTTGTTACAATAACAAAAGAATAATTAAGACTCCAAATTCATCATCAAATGTATAATGTTCCAAATAAAAAACTCTAGGAGTATCTAAGAGTGACTCTCTATATCATAGTATGTAAAATGACTTGGATAAGGAAATCTTCTAAGCGAAGTAGGTTGTTTGAGCTATCATGCCTCCTCACAGTGCTCACCTAAAACCACACAAGGAAAGGGGTGAGATAGATAATCTCAATGAGTAACAGATAATCTCAGTAAGTAAACAATATAACTCATACAATAACATATATCCCTTTAAAAGGGTTTATAGTTCATAGTTCATAAGTCATAGTTCATAGTTCATAATTCATAGTTTGTAATTTAGTAAGGTTTGCATAAATCAAACTTATAACTTATAACTTATAGAGTGATGGCTTTTGCCTTATTCGCTCAAAAATATAAATAAGAGGTGGCATCATACTAAATTTCAACTCCTAACTTATAAAGAAGCAAGAAACTAATCAGGCTTCAGGGCTAGAACTACCCCTTCTAGCTGAGATGGATACACTACCCCTAACCATCAAGTTAAGACCATGTGCATAGGTTTTGATGATTTCCTACATCAGCATGAGGATTTTTGCATATAAGGGTTCATAAGTACCATAGTCAATGCTAACAGCAATCACTTGTAACAATAGCACAGAAAAATGCAATCATATGTATAATGGTAGCAGTAGAAGTTTAGCATATTAACAAAAGATAAACAATAATGTGGGTCCAAAAAGAAAGTAAGGTGAAATAAAAAACACAAAGGCTCTTTTCTTATTAATGAATGATCAATAATATTTTTAGACCAATTGTCCTTTGGCAACCCAAGTTTAATAAAGAAATCATATAATCATAATTTATGATAGAAAGGAACTTGGGTTTCAAGAATCTCAAATGTTCACATATCATGATAACTTGTACTTGTTACATAAACATAATGTTTACTCACCTTGTAGTTCCTTAGCTCCTAATGCTCGTAGCCTTTGCACTTTTAACACTTACCAAGCTCTAAGACAACATGTCACATCTCAATTTTAGAGATATAATGGTCTTAGAATATGGGGAGACATAGGATCACCCATGCCCGTAAAACCCACTCATATATATACAAATATTGCCTAGGATTTTATCAAAACCTCATGCATTAACTTAAATAAACCATTTATAAGAAAACCTTAAGTTGTAAAAGAATAGTTAAAATATACTTTAAATACAATCCATAAGAAACATGGCTCTTAGACTCTAAAAAAAGTCACCAAAACATATTGTTCCAAAAATAAAGTCCCCATCATAATAACTCTCAGAGCGTCTAAGGACTCATCATAGCATAGCATAATAATAACTTTGACAAGGGAATTCCCAAGTGAAGCAGGTTGCTTAAGCGATCACCTTGCCTCGTCATAATGCTCACTTGGAACCATACAAGGAAAAAAGGGGTGCGATAGATGATCTCAATGAGTAAATAATAAAACTTATAAAATAGTATATATCCCCCTTTGTAGGGGTTCAAGGTTCATAAATTGTGGTTTACAAATGAGTAAGGTTCACATAAATCAGCTTATAACATGTAAACTTGTAAAGAGTGATGGCTTATTAGCTCATTCACTCAAGGGAGAGGTGGCATTATACTAAATTACAACTTCCAACTTATAAATTGTAAAGAGTACTGAAACTGATCAGGCTCCACGGTTATGTCAAGACCCAATTGTTAGGTTGTGACTGTCCTCGAGTTCAAGGAGACATAAGGTCACCTAAACCTATGGAACACTATTCAAACCATTATTACCTTACATATTCTACTATGTCAATTTTCCTAAGATCGAAACCATATTCATTCTTTATTCTTTCCCATTATCTCTTTAACCTTTTTCTTATAACTATTATACTCTAAAGTCATCTGATGATTATAAATAAAGCATCATTCATAAATGTTAATAATTACTGTTCATACATTCTTACTCACTATTATTGTCATATCCTAACTCTAGAGACATGGCGGTCCTAGAATATGGGGAGACCTAAGGTTACCCATGCTTGTAGAACCCACTTATGAACATTCAATCACTACCTAGGATCGTACTGAACCTCATACATTAACTTAATAAAACTTTTTTTTTAAAGGAAAAACCTTAAATTGCGGAAGTTAAAAAAATATAGTATAATACAATTCATAAGAAAATAACAATTAGACTCCAAGTAAATTCTCCAATATAATATTCTAAAATAAAGTTCCTATAATAACTCCCGAAGCATCTAAGGATTCAACATAGTATGATATTATTATAACTTTGACAAGGGAATTTTCCAAGTAGAATAGGTAGCGTGAGCGATCGCCTTGCCTTCTCGTAATGCTCACCTAGAACCACATAAGGAAAAAGGAGTGAGATAGATGATCTCAATGAGTAAACAATAAGACTTGAATAATAACACATCCCTTTTATAAGGCTTCATGGATCATGGTTCTTAGTTTGGAAATTAACAAGGTTCACCAATATTAAACTTATAACCAGTAATATATAGAGTGAAGGCTGCTGCCTCGTCCACTCATAACATAAATATAGAGTGAAAGCTACTGCCTTGTTCGCTCATAACAAAATATAGAGTGAAGGTCACTGCCTTGTCCACTCATAACATAATATAGAATGAAGGCCACTGCCTTGCCCACTTGTAACATAAATATAAAGTGAAGGCTGCTGCCTTGTTCACTCATAACATAAAGGAGAGATAACAATAGCATTGAATAATGCAATCACAAGTAATACAATATCATTAGATGTTTAGCTTATTGAATAAAAGATAAACAATAGTGTGGCTCTAGAAAGAAAGTAAGGCATGGCAATAATCACAAGGTTCTTTCTTGTCATGGAATAAACAACATGGTTTTGGAACAATTATCCTTTGGCAACCCTAGCTTAATAATGAAATCATATAATCATAATTTAGGATAGAAAATAACTTGGGTTTCAAAGATCTCAAAGGCTCGCATAACATGATATCACATACTTGTAACATGACATAATGTTTACTCACCTTGTGGTTCCTTCACTTCTAGTACACGTAGCCCTTTTTAAACCTCTAAGACTCCTCAAGCTCTAACATAATATTTAATTCAATACTTAGTATTTATTTAATCATGAGTATTTATTTAATCATGATGCTATCCTATCTCATAACTACCCCATTCATATATAACATTCACATATACTTAGAGTTGCACATGTAAGTGCACCTCATCGCTTGTACATACATATTGACTTTAAAAGTCTCATACACTTAGCCTTTATAAGCCCATATAAAAACACATTATAACTCATGTCAATACATTTCTAAGGTCAACACAATATCCTTATCTTAGTATCAATTCACTTTAACAATCATCTTAGTACACTAAACATTTCCATATATATCAACTTAACAAATTAACTTTCAAGTATCATGCTTATCTCTTATGACCAATTCATTCAATCAATCTCTTCATCACTTCAAGATCATTAGTTCACTATCATGTCATCATATAACTTACTTCGATATTATCCAATCACATTCACTTATTAATCACAACATAAGATTAAGATACCTTAAGTATACCAAATTGCCTCTAGCCATGTCTAAGGCCATTCCTTCAACCAACATGCACTTAACTATTTATCATTCATTCATATAAGTTAATAATTATTAAAATACATCACACAAAAATTATAGACATTGGGATAAGAATTTCAATGTAGGTTGAATGCCCCTTAAAAGAGAAAACTAAATTTTCTTACTTCTCGCACTTTTTGTCTATAACATTAATATGTAGAAACATTGTCTGAACCAAGATTTTTCATGTAATCAAAACAAAAATTATTTTAGAACATAAAGATATAGGAATCGACACATATATAAATCCATATGAAAATTTTAAACTTTAGGTTTTAGGATGAAAACCCATGAGTTTTCTTATTTTCAGTACTTTTTGGTCATTATAGCAATATGTAAACATGTGATTCAAACCATTATTTTCCATTCAATCAAAAAAATTCTCAATTTAGAATACTAGCACACACCAATCAGTAGTCATGGACAATTCTCATGCATGAAAATTCAAAGTTTAGGATTTAGAGTGAAAATCATGAGTTTTCTAACTTTCCAGTATTTTCCAATCATTATAGTAGTATGTAAACACATGATTTAAATGATTATTTTTCATTCAAACAAAACAAATATCAGTTTAGGATTCCTTCATGCATAAATTAAACATAGAATTTTCCAACTTTTAAGTTCTAGAATGAAAATCTTGAATTTTCTTGTTTTTTGAAACTTTTCAATCATTACAATAATATGTAGGAATATGATTTAATTCAATATTTTTCATCTAAACACATCAAAAATCAGTTTAGAATAGAGTCATGTAAAAATTGGCCCCTTGGTAATGTTTATGCATGAAAATTTCAATTTTAAGTTGTAGGATTCACCTTTGGAAAAATCGCATAGAGAGGTTGGTGATTTCGATAGAGAAATTAATTTCTCTTTAAGAATTCACCTAAACTAAATTATTTATAGAAATCAATAAATACTCAGTTCAAAATAATTTTCTTATGATTTATTTCATAGAAATCAGATAGAAAATTGAAAGAGAAGAAACGAATACGGTCAAGAAATCGAAAATTAAAGGTGTTTTGTGAATTTTGGTAGAAAAAAATATTTTGAGAGAATTTTTCTACCAAAATAATGAAATAATAGGATGGTGGCTGTTGGAATGAAGGGCTAGCCAAATTTTTGATATTTATTTGTAGGGTTTTAGGCAATTTCCAAGATTACACTTAATGAGCTAGATTAGGAGTGTTTTAGTGTAGTAGGCTTTTGGGTATTAGGGCTTTTAATTAATTTAGGGGATAATTATAAGTAATTAAAAATAAAATATTTTTCTTATTATTTTCTTTAAAATTTCCCCCAAAACATTTATTTAAAAATTTATTTAAAAATGCACATAAAATTATTTTATACTTAAAAACTATCTTTTTGCATGAAAATTCATTTTATGTAGAATAATTTATTTTATGCTAATGGACTTCATGTAAATCATTTATTTCACAATAATAACCCATATAATGCATATTAAAATTAATTTAACATGCCATATACTCATCAATCGCATTGCATGTAAATTCCCATAAAAGCACAAACTAAGACTTAATAGTTCTAAGTCAAGCAAATTGTCACAAAATTCCTAGGGTGGGTATGAGTTCTTGCAATCATAGATTTACATACACACATAACAAATATTATCAATCATTTGCAATACTCTCCTATACAGCATACTTTAATACTAAGCCATTAAACACCATGGAGCTCTAGATTGTTTGTCATCAAAAGGACCCAAGCATGACAAATTTAAACTTTAGCAAGTCCCAAGTGAAGGAGTGCAGCTCAAACTTTACCTTACCAATGTATCACCTTAACCTGGAAAATTATAAACAACTATAAGATGAGACAAGCTCAATGAATTCAAGGAAACATAACATAACATACAAGTAATATAGGATGTTATCATTTGGGTTAATTTCAGATAGCAATGGAGTGATGTTAATCAAAATTAGCCATATTAAACTTTAGAATGTATTTTAGCAGAAATAATAATGTCTTGGAAGTGAAAAGCTTCCCATACATAGATATTAGAGTGATGGTTGAAACCTTGCACACTCATATATATCACATTACGCAAAACTGATCGGGTCTTACGGTTAGGCCTTCCCCCCTAATAGAGGTCGTGTACTCTTGCCCTACCCATAGGCTTATACCAAGTGCATAAAGTCTAATGTCTTTCCACACATTAGAGAGGATTTCTGCTTAGTCATGGGTATTCATAAAGGCATATTCAAAATCTATATCAAGTAGTCAATAGCAAGTAGTTGGCATATTAATCATTGGGCACAAAATGGTACCAATGTAAGAGGCTCATTACATTGAAATTATCATGCAAGAAGAATATTGAATTCAAAGGCTCATAATTCATAGGCAACACATATTCAATGTTCCTTTTTGGGCATGTATCGAAGGATGGCATTTCAATTAATTATTGCAAACAACATTGCACAATTACATCATATTATTAAGTACTCACCTTAACTCTTTTGCTTCTATAGTTTGCTCATTCTTAGATTTGTTTATTGTCCTTCACGGTCTTGAGCAATTTCTTTGCCCTTACCTTGAAGTTCTACACCAATGACATTGCAATTGTATCAATTAGTAACTAATAATGTTACTAATTATACCTTTTACTTATTTCATCATTTCAACATACAATAGAGATGTATCAATTGTGTCACTCACATACTTACACTTATTATTTCTAAGCAAATCCAAGCTAAATTCCTCATTCAATTTCATAATTCCAAGTCTAAATCTTAAAATTCCTAAATTGCTCTATAAACCCTAACATTTAGGGAAAACTATCAATTTCACTTTCAAACCTCAATTTGGCTACAGATTCATCAAATTATCATCTAGACAATCAATTTTCATCAATTAATTTGAATTAATTTATCCTTATTCATATGAACCCTAACTTGTCCTTTTTATGTCAAATTTAGGGAAACCTCATAATTTCTCTTCAAATCTTCAAATTGATCATGGGAATATGAAATTAATATGACATATAACATATATGATTAATTAACTATTACAATCTAATATTAGAACACTAAGTTCCCCTTTTAACTATGCTTATGCTTTTAAGGTTTCAAAGCTTGAATCATATTCCCCAAACTCATTCTAATACTTATAAATCATTTTTCCTCATCTAAAATTGTTCAAAACCATGTCTTGTTTGTGAGTACCCTAGGTTGGCCGAATCCTTCAATGGCATAAAGGAGGTTTTTAGATAATCAAACTACATAAAATTAACCTTAAAACATAGAAAAGGGCAGATGATCATAATTTTCTCGCCTTGATTAGCTTTAGTTTGCCAAAATTCTTATTGCAAGTGGGGTAGAGAGAATTGTAGGGTTAAGTGTGGGACTTTGGTACAGAGAGAGAAGCTAAATGTGATTTCCCAACATAATATTACTTATATATATGTTGGGTTGAATGGTGAGGATTAATCAAGCTAAATCCAATGGTTAGGATTTGATCTAAATGAAAGGTTAGGATTATATCAAGGTGGATGGCTATAATTGCCTCTACAATGGTGATGATCATGATATAGTGTTGGAGTGCTCAAAATGAATCTAGACTTACATGTAGGGAAAGTGAGAGTTTGAGTTGGTCTAGGATTTTGACTTAGTCAATTTTTATGGATAGTTATTCTCATGTCTCATTTTGTACAACATAAATTTTCATGTCTCATTCTCTACAACATGTGTTTTATTATCTTAGGCCTAATATTCTCAACTCATATCTCTTGATGTTTTATAGCTTTTAGGCCCAAAGGGCCAGCCTTCTTATATTGGGCTTTGGCCTTTATTATTTCAAGGCCCATTAATAAGTCTATTAGCCTATTAACAGATAAGGAAATTTCCTTTTTAAAATTTCTTTCTTTCCTTTCATCATAACTGTTAAATTTATGTGCTTTAACTTCTTTATACATGTCACTATTTATCTTAAGAACTCTATTCAATTCACTAAAGTATAATTAATTATGATAAAATCATAAATTATGTAAGCATTTCAAATAGCATCACAATGCTCTTATCTAATCCCCTTTCTTTTCCCATACTAGGTGAACATCTAAAAATCTAGTCTTTTAACATTATTAGTAACTAGAATAACTATGAAATACTTGGATATTACATTCTACCCCTATAAAAGAAAAATTCATCCTTGAATTTTTTAAGGCCTTACCTGTTACTAATGAAACAGTTGCGAATACTTCTGGAACATGTCATCTTCTTTTTCCTAGGTGTGTTCTTCCACATCATGATTACACCACTGAACTTTGACAATTGGTATCTCCTTGTTTCGAAGCTTTTTAACTTGTCGATCCAATATAACAGTCAAAACTTCTTCATAGGAAAGGTCTTGATCAACCTCGATCAATTGTGGTTGCAATACATATGAGAGATCAAGAATATATTTCCTTAATATTAACACATGAAAAATTGGATGCACATGTTCCATTGTTCGAGGTAATGCTAGTCAGTATGAAACTTCTCCAACCTTGTTAAGAATTTCAAATGGTCCAATGTAACATGGGGATAGTTTTCCCTTTTTGCCAAATCTCATTATTCCTTTCATAGGGGAGACTTTCAAAAAGATATGGTCTCCTATCATGAAATGGGCATCCTTCCTCTTGGGATCAGTGTAACTCTTCTAGCTACTAAAAGCAGCCTTCAATCTTTCTTGAATAATCTTTACCTTTTTAGTGGCTTTTTTAACCATATATGGAGCTTTAATATACTTTTCACTTACTTTTAGTCTAACAAATTGGAGATCAGCATTTTCTAACATAAAATGCCTCGTACGATGCCATTCCTATAGAGGAATGGTAACTATTATTATATGCAAGTTCGATGAATGAGAGATGTTTATCCCAGCTTCCCCTAAAATCTATAATACACATACGAAGCATACCCTCCAATATTTGTATTGTTTTTTTAGATTGCCCATCAATTTACGGATGAAAGGCCATGCTAAAATCAAGTTGCGTACCTAAGGCTTCTTACAATTTTTGCTAGAACCTCAATGTAAATTGAGTCTTTCTATCTGAGATAATGGAAAGTGGAATTCCTTGTAGTCTTACAATCTCATTTACATATATTTGGGCATACTAGGCAGCCGAATAAGTAGTCTTCACCTTAATAAAGTGTGCCAATTTTTTTAGTCGATCCACTATGACCCATATCAAGTTGAACCCTTTCATCATCTTGGGTAGGCCCACTACAAAATCGATGGTGATCTGTTCCCACTTCCACTTTGGAAGCCTTATCTCTTGAAGTAATTTGGATGGTCTCTGATGTTCAAATTTTACTTGTTGGCAAGTGAGGCACGAAATTACAAAATTAGCCACATCTTGCTTCATTCCAGACCACCGATAAGTATTCTTTACATCATGATACATTTTAGTAACACCTAGGTGTATACTATACGGGGTTTAATGTGCCTCTTTTAAAATCCTTTCTCTCAACTCCTTTACATTAGGTATGCATAATCGATCTCCACATGTCAAAACACCTTCTTCTATATGAAACTCCTGAGCCTATCCTTTTTCCACATTCTTAAAGATTTTCATCAACTGAAGGTCTTGACTTTGTGACATCTTTATTTCATCAAGGAGTTTAGGCTTTACTTGGAAGTAAGCCAATAACATTTATGACTCATCCACTTCCAATTGTAAACCTCCATTACGCATCTCTTTTAACTCCTTTACTATTGGCCTCTTTTGCATTACAATATGTGAGAAGCTACCCATTGACTTTCTGCTTAATGCATTTGCTACAATGTTGGCTTTACTAGGATGGAAAAGTATTTGGCAATCATAATCCTTTAATGATTCCAACCACCTTCTCTATCTCAAGTTTAAATCTTTTTCCTTTAGGATATACTAAAGACTTTTGTGGTCCATATAGAACTCAAATTTTTCCCCCTATAAATAGTGTCTCCATATCTTTAAAGCAAAGATAACTGCTGCCATTTCTATATCATGCATGGGATAGTTCATCCCATGTCACTTTAGTTGTCTAGATGCGTAAGCAATAACTTTTTCATTTTGCATTAACACAACCCTATCCCAATTCTAGAGGCATTGCAATATATAGCGAAACCTTAATTCCCATTAGGTAATGCCAATACAGGAGCTATGATTAAGTAATCTTTAAGCTTTTAGAAGTTTTCCTTATAAGTCTCATCCCACTTAAAATTGACTTGCTTTCTCGTAAGTCTTGTTAATGATGTTGTTACTCTAAAAAAATCCTTTATAAAATGGTGATAGTAACCCACTATGCCTAAGAATCTCCTCACCTCAGTCACAATTATGGGTTGAGGCCAACTTGCTACTACTTCTACTTTCTTAGGATATACCTTAATTCCTTCTTTACTCACTATATGTCCAAGAAAAAAGACTTGTTCCATCCAGAAATCACATTTAGACAATTTATCATACAACTTATGCTCCCTCAAGGTTTGTAAAACTATTCTCAAGTGTTTCTCATGTTCTTCCTTACTCCTCGAATAAACTAGAATGTCATCAATAAACACAATCACAAATTTATCTAAAAATGGCTTAAACACCTGATTCATCAAGTCCATAAAAGCCACTAGTGCATTTGTCAACCCAAATGGTAATACTGTAAATTCATACTGCCCATACCTCATTCTAAATACAGTCTTACAAATGTCTTTGCCTTGGATCTTAAGTTGATGATAACCTGATCGCAAGTCTATCCAATTAAATAAATCATCAATCCTCAATAAGGGATATTTATTCTTCACAGTTATCTTATTCAATTTGTCTATAATCGATGCATAACCTTAGGGACCTACCTTTTTTCTTTACAAATAGAACTGGAGCAGCCCAAGGAGAACTACTTGGCCTAATAAAACCTTTATCAAGTAGATCCTATAACTAAACTTTCAATTCTTTTAACTTTGAAGGTGCCATTTGATAAGGTGATATTGAAATAGGCTGAGTTCTAAGCAAAAGCTCAATTATGAACTTTATCTCCCAATTTGGTGGCATTTCTAGTAAATCCTCAGGAAACACATCAAGGAACTCATCTACTATGAGTGTCTTCTTGACAGATTTATTTAATTTCTCAATATCTACTACATGTGCCAAATATGCCTGACAACCTTTCCTTAACAATTTTTTCGCCCCAATAGCTGAGATAAAGTTCATAGTAAATCTACTCATACCCCCTTAAAAAGTGAATTCAGATCCATTCTTCTCTTTGAAATTAATACTTTTCCCCTTACAATCTATATGAGCATTATGCATAGATGACCAATCCATCCTAGTATAACATCAAATTCCAAGACTTCTAGTTCAAACAAATTTGACGAAAATCTCCTATTTCCAATTTCTACCATGTAATTCTTATATACTTGTTTTACCTCTACAATTTCTCCCAAAGGTTGGTTATAATTAAAGATTTGTTCATCACCTCTTTATTCTTGTTTAATTTCTTAGCAAAACATGGTGAAATAAATAAATGTGTCGCACCAAAACCAAATAAACACTAAGCATTAGTAGACTGAATAAAGATGGTACCTATCACAACATTATGGGACATGCAAGCATCTTGTTGGTTAAGTGCATAGACTCTCCCTTTTCCTCTTCCTTCCATAGCTTGCACATTGCTTAAGGATTCTTTAGCACCATGGCCTCTTCCTCCCGATGCACGATTTTCCACTGGAGTCATTTGCATAGTGGGTTGTGAAACTTCTGCAATAGTCCTTAAGTTTATAGTTATCAGGCAATCCTTGATAAAATGTCCCATTTGTCCACAATGTAGACATGCTCCTATGGCTAATCAACAGGCTCCATGATGCTATCACCCATACGTAGTACAGGTAGGTATGGGTTGACCTTATTGTCTTGTTCAGTATGTATTATTGTTGCCTGGGGTTGAGGCAATCAAAGCACTTTTGGCCCGAACTTGACTTTGTCCTCCTATTCTCAATTGGTATGGAGTGGACACTATGAAAGCACATTTAGAGCCCTTACTTTGGATAGGACCTCCCTGTTGCTGGCTACTTTGCCCTTTTCCTTTTCCTTTGTTTCTCTGCTCCCTTTCTACTCATTCAGCTCTTTTGACCTTGTGTCGTGCCTCCATAAGCTTAGCTCTATCAATAAGCTTGGCCATAGTAGGGAAATTAGTGGCTACCAAAACATTATAAAGTAGGGCAATCAATCCTCTTTGAAATCAATCAATTCTACTTACTTTAGTAGGTAATATGTTAGAGGCATACTTTCTCAGTTGATTAAATTTTTGAGTATACTTTGATACTGACATTCCGAGCTTTTGTTTCAATTGCTTGAATTGAAGGGCACAATTTTATCTTGCTCCTTCAGTTAAGTACTTATCCATTAATCGTTGCTTAAACTCGACCTATGTAGGAGGATTGTCTCTAAACAACTAATTCTCAATCTCCCTTTGGAACTATAATAACCCACACCTACCCTAGAAATTTTTGTGACAATTTGCTTGATTTAGAACTATTAAGGTTACGTGTGTGCTTTATGGAAATTTATGTGCTGTGTGATCAATGAGTATGTGGCATGTTAAATTAATTTTAATATGCATAATATGAGTTATTATTGTGAAATAAATGATTTACATGAAGTACATTAGCATAAAGTAATTTATTTTAAATAAAATGAATTTTCATGCATAAAGGCAATTTTTAAGCATAAAATAATTTCATGAGAATTTTCAAATAATTTTTAAATAAATGTTTTGGGAGAAATATTATAGAAAATAATAAGAAAAATATTTTATTTTTAATTACCTATAATCAGCCCCTAAATTAAATAAAAAGCCTAAATACCTAAAAGCCCACTACCCAAAAACCCTCTTAACCCAGCTCATTAAGGGTAACTTTGGAAAGTATCCAAAATCCTTATTTAAATACCAAATTTTGGCCAGCCCTAGGATTTCCAGCAGCCACACTTTATTATTCCAGTATTTTCAAAGAAAAATTCTCCCAAAATAATTCTCTCTATTGAAATTCTCAAAACACTTTCAAATTTGTGATTTCTTGACCGTAATCGTAAGTTTTTCTTCTCTTTCAATTCCTTATATGATTTCTATGAATTTAATTATGAGAAAATTTATTTGAACTAGGTATTTACTAATTTTTATATATTTAATTCAATTTGGATGAGTTTTTGAAAGATAAATTTAATTCGCTACCAAAAATACAAACTTTTCTACGCGATTTTTTCAAAGGTGAATCCTACAACTCAAAATTGAAATTTTTATGCATAAACACTATAGGGGGGGTGTAATTTCTGCATATTTATTTTCTAAATGGATTTTTGACATGTTTAGATGAAAAATATTGAATTAAATCTTATTTTTACATATTACTATAATGACCAAAAAGTTTCAGAAAACAAGGAAATTCAAGTTTTTCATCCTAAAACTTGAAAGTTGGAAAATTATTATACATATATCTCTCTCTCTCTCTCTCTCTCTCTCTATATATATATATATATATATATATATATATGGCTGCCGAATGGTGTATTATGAATTCTAATTTGATATTTGTTATGTTTGGATGGAAAATAATGATTTAAATCATGTGTTTATATATTATTGTAATGATTGAAAAACACCATAAAGCTATAAAACTCATTATTTTCATTCTAAAATCCTAAACTTGGAATTTTCATGCATAAGACATGTCAATGGCTGACGATTTGTACATATGGATGTTCTAAACTGATAATTGTTGTGATTGAATGAAAAATAATGGTTTAAATCACATGTTTACATATTGCTGTAATCACCAAAAAGTACCGAAAATAAGAAAACTCATGATTTTTCATCATAGAACCTAAAGTTGGAAATTTTCATGCATATGGATTTATATATGAGCCAATTCCTATATGATTATGTTCTAAAATGATTTTTTTTATTACATGAAAAATCTTGGTTTAAACCATGTTTCTACATATTATTGTAATAGACAGAAAGTGTGAGAAATAAGAAAATCAGTTTTCTCTTTTAAAGGGCATTCTACCAACATTGAAATTCCTATCCCAATATCCATAATTTTTGCGTAATGTATTTTAATAATTATTGACATGTATGAATGAATGATAAATAGTTAAATTGCATGTTGGTTGAAAGAATGACCTTAGATAAGCTTAAGAAGCAATTTGGTATACTTAAGGTATCTTAACCTTATGTTGTGATTAATATATGAATGTTATTGAATAATGTGGAAGTAGGTTACATGATGAGTTAATAATGAATTAATGATCTTGAATTTAAGAAGAGATTGATTGAAGGAATTGGTCATAAGAGATAAGCATGATGCTTAAAAGGTTATCTGTTAAGTTGACATATATGGAAGTGTTAAGTGTACTAAGATGATTGTTAAAGTGAATTGATATTAAGGTAATGACATTGTATTGACCTTAGAAAGGTATTGACATGATTGTAATGTGTTTTCATATGGGCCTATAAAGGCTAAGTATACGAGACTTTTAATAGTCAACATGTTATGTGCAAGTTACGAGACTTTTAATAGTCAACATGTTATGTGCAAGAGATGAGTGCACTTCTATGTGCAACTCTAAGTGTATATGAATGTTATATGTACATGGGGTAGTTATGGGATAGGATAGCATCATGATTAAATAAATACTAAGTATTGAATTAAATATTATAATAAAGCTTGAGAAGCTTTAGAGGTTCAAAAGGGCCACATATACGAAGGGAGAAGGAACTACAAGGTAAGTAAACACTGTATTCATGCTACAAGTGTGAGTAAACATTATGTTATGTTACAAATATGTGATATCATATTATATGAGCCTTTGATATCTTTGAAATCCAAGTTCTTCCTATCCTAAAATATGATTATATGATTTTATTGTTAATCTTGGGTTGCCAAAGGACTATTGGTCCAAAAACCATTTTTGTTTATCCAATGATAATTCCTTGTCATTATTGCCCTAACTTATATTCTTTTTGGAACTACACTATTCTTTTATCTTTTGTTCAAAAAGTTAAACTGCTATTACTATTGTGATAAATGTTTTATTGCCTTAAATGTATTGTCATATATGACTACCATTAGCTCTAGCTATGGTATTTTTAACCCTATATATAGAAGTCCTCATGCCGATGCGGGTAATCATCAGAACCTGTGCACACGGTCTTAACCCGATGGATAGGGGTAGTGTACCTACCTTAACTAGAAAGAGGTAGTTTTAGTCATGGGGCTTGATCAACTTCATGCCTTTTATGTGATAGGAGTTGGAATTTGGTTTAATGCCACCTCTCCTCTATGTGTTCAAGTGATAGAGCAACAACCTTCACTCTCTGTGTATTATAATTGTGATTTCTGCAAACTTGTTAAATTGAAACCTTGCAAAATCGCAACTTGATTCATGAATTGTAATTCATGAACTATATGGATAAGCTATGAGTTTCCTTTTTAAAGGAAAATATGTTAATGTATGTGTTATATTGTTTACTCATTGAGATAATTTATTTCACCTCATTTTCTTTCCTTATATGGTTCCAAGTGAGCAATATGAGGAGGCAAGGTGATAGCTCAAGCATTCTACGTCACTTAGGGGAACTCCTTATCCAAGTCTTTAATAATACTATGCTATGAAGGGTTGTCGCTAGATAGTCTAGGAATATTTATTTTTTATGTTTACTTTGAGTTGTTATTTATTAAGGTTTTGAGTGGATTATGAATATTATTTCCTTATGGATTGTATGTGAAGTGTCTAATTTTTGTCTTCCATAACTAAAGGTTTTGATATAATATTTTAAATGAGTTATTGTATAATGTTGGTACGATCCTAGGCATGACTTATATATGTGTAAGTGGGTTCTATGGGCATGGGTGACCTTATGTCTCCCCATGTTCTAGGATCATCAATATCTTTAAGTTAGGATGTGGCAAGAACCAATCCCATGCATCTTTCTTGAGTTGTAGCTCCACTAACTAAATAGACTTTTCATCATAGCATGACAGTCTCTGAGCTATCTTATTAAGTTCATCGAGAAACCCTTGGGGATCCTCCCATTCTTCCCTTATAAAATTAGGGGGCTTTGTCTTTTTAAAATCATTCACTGAAACTCCCTCTTTCGATAACATTCTCCTTCGAAGATGGCATGGTGCCCTTAGAGGGAGAGAGGGATTAATTTCAACTCTACGGATAGGTGGTCCTATAGGTAGTAGAGGTATTTCTTGCCTTCATCTCAATTCTGTATTGTCTTAGCTCTTGATTCTCTCATAGCAACACGTCCATATCTCTTAGCAGTTCTCGTTCTCTTGTGTCAACTATATGTTGTCTTCATTGAGATGACTCCCTATCATCATCCCTTACTAATGCAGCATTAGATGCTGCATTTGGAGTGATGCTCTCAGCCTTTTGAGATCTTTATCTCTCTTGCTTTATTCTATGAGGTAG